>MU161045.1:118644-132255 GCA_015888305.1 Antheraea pernyi
GCGGTTCTCGCGTCCGCAGCGGGTCGCGCAGCCGCAGTGGGTCACGCGCCCGCAGCCGCAGCGGCTCCCGCAGTCGCAGTCCGCCCGCGAACAAGGGACGCAAGAGAATCATGTCCGCGTCCGACAGTGACAGGTATGTATAGGAATAAACATCACCGAGTCCACTAACAAACGCTCACACAAAACACACATGATAGACTAGGTGTCGTTTATGTCGCTGTCGTATATATTTTTAGATCAGGTGAAAGATTAAACACTTCTTCACATTTAATATATAAAATATAATATCAAATCAAATACTAATAAACAACAAAGAGAACCTTAGTTAAAGTTTGATCTATGAATTTCAAAAGTATGGATACAAACCTAAATAAACCTAGGTTGAACGACCCGTGAGAAAACCTGCGAGCGGCGACCTCGAGTTAATAACCTTCGATAATAAAACAGACAATAAACTCTCTTTTTTGTTCAAACTTCGAAAAATTATGCTTTGTTAGTTGGTCGTTGATCCCACGTTTTCTCACGCTTAACTTTCAATTCGCCCGACGGTCACTGACACTGTGCTTTAACAAATACTCGTATGGGATTTCATAAAATGTCTTTTTGTAGATAATTAGGTCTAATATTATGCACCTATTTTTTAAATTATTTAGAACGAGAATCAAGTGCCGAGTAACTTCCATAAATATTGCAACTATCTAAACTTTCACTTCGGGATGACTGCTTGAACACTAACAATATTGATAAAGGGTACTCAGTAGTATATTCTCATTCTAAATAGGTTTAAAAATAGGTGCTTAATATTTGACCTGATTATTTAGAGAAATACAGAGATCATATTCAATCCCACGCGCCTTACATCGACGACCACCAACCGACAAATTACACTAATTTCGTAAAATTTAAGTCAATTGTTGTAAATAGGTATGATTCCATGCATTACGCGAGGCGGTCAACGTTTTGAACATTTATTAAATGTATAATTAGATAGTGTACTTTCGTAATGTGTAAGTAAATTTTTGTACATCGGTATCGTTTTATGTAAACAAAATCGATTATTCGATCTCAGATCGTCATCCCTAACTCGATTTCCGAACTCACTAAGAATCCTTGGTACACAATAAATATAAGATGTTTCGTTTGCTTACTTTCTAGATCCCGGTCTAGGTCGAAGTCTAAAGCCCGTAGTCGGTCACGATCAGGCTCCGTCAAAAGTCGGTCCCGATCGAAAAGCCGTTCTAAATCGAAGAGCCGTTCCAGGTAAAAATAGTCACTTAACATATAAATAGGTGAAAATAAAACGTTTCTGCACATTTGTCAACTGGTTATCCTCATTTTTTTATTTTTAGTGCTGTCAGGAAATAAATGGTAATAGTTACTTCTTTTACATACCATCAATAAGTTGAAGCCTTTACTTATATATTTCTATTCGTCACACTTCACGCTCTTAAAGTCTACAATATATAATATTTGTGCAATTTTTAATATAATTTTTACCATTTACAAAAGACAAAGTACAGATATTAATAGCTTTATACAAACATGTTCCAAAAAAAAGATTGTATAAGATGACAACAATTCTCATTTACTCATATAAGCAGAAAATAAATATTGGGCATCTCAATAAATAACCCAGGACAGTGATCTCCCTTTAGGGAAAGTAAATATTCTCATTTTTTTTATTTAGTCTATGGCCCCTGCGGAAATACTACACAATTTTTTCAGTATCATGTGAATTCTTTGTCAACCCCAAAAAAAAAAAGAAATTTGAAAATATGAAACCGAAGAGAATTGAGAATAAAGTTAACTTAAACAACCATTAGTTGTCTATTCTATACTTCGTGTTTACAATATCATTTAGTAAATTCATGATTACTTACGCCAAGAGTGAAAAAAATGTTGCCACATTTTTTTCTAATGTTCACCTACCTTATCTCGGAAATTTTCGAAGTAGTGATAAATGCTTGTCGTTGTTCGAACATTCGAATTAGTTGGATCACTAAAAAACTTGGGCGTCCTTCATGAAACATTCGAAGTGTATGGCAAATAATGTGGATCTCACGGTAGAACATTGCTGAACTCTGGTTGACCTTGAAATTCAAATTTAAAAAACAATGTTCATGCCGAATACGCGCTCGTGTCAACATGAAATTATCGCATGATGTTACCAAACATCATCCCATTGGGATTGGGTCATCCCATTTTTGGGAAAACAACCCAAAAAGAAACACGGTTTTTTTTTTTTTCGAACTGACTACGCTATTGACCCTGCAGGGTCTTCACAGCTTCACCGGACTACACAGCTTCACCGGACTGTTAAAAAAAACACGGGAAACTCGGTCAAACGCCTTTTTAAAATCTACAAAGTAGTGGACTGACTTTAGTAGATTATTGATGTTCTATGCTTTTTTTTTTGATGCTATCTAATACTAACTAATATTATAAATACGTGAGTGCGTTTGTTTCATCCCGATTTTTGTAAAACAAGACAAAAAGACGCATGTGAGGTTCCTTTTCAAAATTCACAAAGAACATGTAATTGATTGATTGCTTTAGTAGACTGTTGATATTGTAGGTTTTTTTCTTCGTTTTTTTTTATACTAGCACGGCAAAATATTTCTTTTTATACGACCACCGAGTGATACACTATCCATCGCCGGTCGCCGCTGTCATGCCGTCCTGCGAAAAGCAGGATATGCACAGGCTGATCCCGAAACGCGACCCGCACAAGCGATTCACTATGACAGGCTTTTTCGCCATATACATGGTGGTTGCGACCCGGTCGGGCTGTAAAACCCTACCACCCCGCTTTCGGCATCATAGTCCGGTGAAGCTGTGAAGACCCTGCAGGGTCAATAGCGTAGTCAGTTCGAGGAAAAAAAACACCCCGCTTTCGCCATTGCCACGTTCGTTACTCAGCAGGATGCCCCACGTGCAGGTGAGGTTGGCTTGGATGTCTCAAGTCTTAGATGTTATTTGACACCCCTTACACCCCAAAATGTTGTCATGTTGTCTAATCCTAACTAATATTACAAATCTGAATGTGAAATCGTTTCTTTGTTTGTTATGCAATCACGCCTTAACCAGTCGATCGTGGTAAAATTGTACATGCGCATTGTCAGGCGTACAGAAAAGCATATAGAGTACCTTTCAGGGAGAAAGAATAGTGCTGTCAAATCTGCATTTACTCGAGCGAAGTCACGCGCAAAAGCTAGAGACAAATATTTTCTTTGCCTGAGAGGAAATTAATCAATGAATTGTTTTCTGTAGTCGATATTATAAAAATATTTTTTCAAAGGGCAAGTATTTTTTTTTCTGCAAACTCTTGTCGCTGATTTCGTTTAATCTTTTAGTTATGTCAAAAATCGTTGTAACCGTAAGTTAATATTGTTATTATTTTACTTAACTCTTAACAATTTTATATCGGATTTTAAACTGAGATTATTTGTCTTTATGGCGGTTTTACTAATAGCAACTATAGTACCACTACTACATTACAATACTATAGTAATTGTACGGTCCTTTTTCAGGTCTAAGAGTCGTTCCCGATCCAAAAGCCGTTCTCGTTCTAAGAGTCGTTCCCGGTCCAAGAGCCGATCCCGATCTCATAGCAGATCGAGATCTAAGAGTCGATCTAGATCGAAAAGCGCATCAAGATCTCGATCCAGGTAATGTGCATTTACATAAACGTTCTTTTTACTTTAGATCAGGGATGCACAGACCTTTTGGGTCTAGAAGCCACTCGAAGAGGTTATGAGCTAAAGACGGCCCGTTATAAATTAAAACAGCTTGATAAATGTGTAAAAGAATTTAATAAAATTATTAATTTAGTTTTTATTATTCTATAATAGACCATCTATTTAGGAAATTTCTAGATTACAACTTAACGCTACAACCTTAAGAAACGTAGCAAAGTTTAATGTTTAATATAATACACACAGCTTAAAGGATATGGTTTTTGTGATGTTTTTTTGTACATTGAATTAATAATTTTAACTAATATTACTATCTCTGTATAATTTATCTTCTATATGAAACTAATTATAGAGGTCTGTCATTGTACGCGCTCTTTACGTAAAAACTAATGGATCGATTTATACATATTAGACTAGAAAGATCAAATCACTTTTTAATTAGCATGTATCAGACAACAGCCAAAGCCGAGGTGTGCCGCACACCCTTGAGCTAGTTGTCAAAATAAAATCGGCTGAGTGCCTTAAGCGCTCGCCTTAGTAGTCCGGTGAAGCTGTTAATACCTTGCTTGGTCAATAGCGTAGTCAGTCCGAAAAAAAAAAACTTTTTAGTTATTTGATTTTTTTTATCAAGGTAGCTTGTTTTTTATTACGATTTTTTATTCACACTGCGCGTTTTGTGATTTGCGTCTTGCCGTGGAGAATTGGGGCAAGCGATATTTGGTGCTTATGGTTTTGTTTGTTTTGGTAATAAACAATGAATTAGAATCTATGAGTAGTACGATGTCATGACCATCACGTATGTACTAAGTGATGATCGAGTCTATTAAGTGATGAGTTTTTTTATGGTGCTAGATTTGTTTTTAATACTTTATAGGTGTTAACGTTTGGTACCAAAAACTTGCCTAATATTATAAGTAACAATATGGTCTAAGATATAGATGTGGATATGTCTTGACGACAGATTTTCAACTTAAGGGTGGTAGTTGACTTAGAAAAAGCAATCTCACCGTGTAATATATGCGTCGTTTACATGTCAAAGTAAGTTGAACCCAATTTAAATCGTTTATATAACATGTTTAATTTTTTTAAGATTAGCAGTTCTTATACACCGAAAACGAAGTTCAAATTTTGCCGACAATAAGTTTTTTTTTAATGATCTTCATATTTTATACGTAGAAAATTTGAAGATCTTAAAAAATAACGTCAAATATTAGGAACGGCTAAAGTTGGATTTATCTCATTTTGAAATAACGACTCATATATAAATAGTGGAGTTTATGGCGGGATCTTGGAATGTTATGTAGTGGATTTTATATTTTATTCATAATCTTGTGTTATTTGATTCCATATTTTGTAATATTGGTGGTGTTTTACGTAATATAGTTTGGTTATTGTGCATAAGTGAAGTGGACGGGTATCACGGAGTATAGATGCTGACTTGCAACAAAAACTCTCCGGAAAGTTCTAACAAGAGGACCATCATCTTGTCAGTTCATTGAAATGATCACAAGAAACTTGTACATTGCCTACTCGACAATGGCAGTAATAAGATTGGTTGCCAAAAATAAATAAATAAAGTGCTGTAGAAATATCGACGATTAAGGTACATCTTTATTGTTTTCGATATTTCAGATCGAAAAGCAAGTCTCGCTCGAAATCGAAAAGCGTGTCGAGATCACGATCGAAAAGCGTATCACGTTCTCGGTCGAGATCGAAAAGCGGATCGCGCAGCCGGTCCGGTTCGCGAGCCTCCAGATCCCGATCCGGATCCAGATCGAGATCGGGTTCGAGGAACTCTCGCCCCGATACGCCTGTCTCTAGGAAGTCTATATCGGCTAGCGAAGACGAGGGTTAAGGCTCTCGTTTGTAAATATTGCTAAGTTCCGGTTTACCTTTAAGGTATTTCTTAAAGCCTGTTTCAATTCGTACTTACTGTGTGTTGATTCCGCTTCCATAGCTTTGTACGTCTATATAATTATATATCTTATTTACACTTTAAATGTATGTTTATTTGCGCATTCTTGATGGGAATTAGTATGATTTTATATTGTTGTTTAATTTTTTTTATTTACATGTTTCAAATACATTATTTCAGTTACAGTCGTTTTGTTTTCTATCTAGAATCTCTCATACTTTTGAGATATATATGATTAATAATATATTACACCGGATAGCAAAGTTACTGGGAGAGGCCGTCCGTGCCTTACATAGTTCAGGAAATGTAATATAAATTGTAGGTACTTTATTTGACATCTGATTTTTATTTTTATTTTCTATAAAATGAATTGGTATAGTGTGATCCTGAAATGTTTTAGTTGACTATAATAATACACGCTTTTTGTATGGCTTGTATTCGTCCTAGATATATGGAGGGTAGTGATAAGAAGTGACGACTTTTGAGTTCGCTACTAAAAAAAAGTGTTGCCACGAAAAATATTTCTGAGTTTCGATTGTCGGTTATATGAATCAAAATTGCACTAAAGTATTAATAACTGGTCTGAAGAGTATATGATCAAAATGGCGCTAATATGCGAAAAACCTATATTCTAAACGTAATAGTTTCTAAAGAAAATTACGCTAATGTACTAAAAAACTATAGCCTGAAGTAAATATAAGCCATTAATCTGTCAAGAAACTAGCTGAAAATTAATAGTATATATGATCAAAATTGTACTGATTAAAACAGCTCTAATGTTCTAAACTATAGCCCAGAGTTAACAGTATACCACCAAGATATAAATCGAAGTGAATAATATACGATAAAAATAGCGCTAATATATCGAAAACTATAGCCCGGAGTTAACAGTATATAATTGTGGTATTAACGATACAAACTATATCTTGAACTTAACAGTATATGATTTAAATAGCTGTAATGTATAGAAAACTATAACCCCGAGTTAACAACATATCACCTTATTATTAACAATACAAACTGTAGCCTGAAATTAGCAGTATATGATTAAAATGGCGCTAATATATCGAAAACTATAGTTCGGAGTTAACAATACATGACTAAAATGGCGCTTTATCGTAATTTCCTAACAATTAGTACAAAGGTGGTAGGTACTCTTTATCTTTACCCTCTATAGTCATATTTATTATGTATCGACATTATCTAACTGTTTTATGTTACTTTGTGTGTACATAGTTTTAGTTTTGTCCTATTTGTAGATAGACCGTTGTCTGGAATATTCTTCATTTATTTTGTTAGTAAACGTATATTTTAGCACGTGAATTATGTTTATCAATTTTTATTTCCACGCAATAAAATCCGATATACGATTATATGTTTTTATTTTTTATCCTTCAATTTTGAATAACTTATGTATTATTGCTACTTCGGTTTACTTATTTAACACTTTAAGACACGGGTTATGCCTGTCTGTTTTCAAACAATTCATGACAATGACCTATTTTCTAGGTTTTATGGGTATGAAATAGAAAATGTTAATTTATATTTAAAAGTATTTAATTGATATTCAAATCAGATAGATATTTTGTTATTTTTAATAACATCCCAGTAGTTAGAATTTAAAAAAATAGTGGTAAACAAGAATTTGTTATGAAAATATGACATTTTTTTTACATTAAATGTTGTTAACAAAGATACACTATGTTTTATAGAATGCATTTACAGTCCACATCTAGAAAGCAAAATTATTGACTTGTGTATATGCAGGCTTTTTTAACATCTCCGCCCAGTGGTGAAAATACAATTATCTGGGCTGTCGGATAACATTCTTAAGACCTTATTAGAGCTGTCATGTAGAACAATTAGGTAATATGCTTTTTTACGAATTACTGCATAAAGATTAGGTGTGTCTCTATGTTATGTGTGAGCCCGGTTGGATGAATTAATAAAAGGTATTATTTCATAAGAATTAAATCTTTGTATTGTTCTCATTACACATTACATTTGTATATGAATATATAAATCACTATAATTAATTATCCATAGACACAGATTTACTTAATGTACGTATGCTTACATCTGCAACCGGACTGCTGTAGAATATTGTATTGGAACGGGAAATCGATGAGTATACTTTGAACCTACATATCCATAGCGTGCAATCTATAGATATACAAATGTGTCCCTACAAATATCGTGAAAATGCCCGATCGTTGTTGAAGCCCAACTATACCCTGAAGATGTTGCCCTGTATATTTATTTATTTAATAGGTTTACAAATTGTTACATCGGCTTATTCTAAACAGAAAATTATTACTTTAATCATTAACTACGATGTACAATTTCTTAAGTAAATACAACTTGCATGGTACACATTAATTAAAAGTGAAGACATTTTCATGCCATAACATAAACTGAATTAAAACGACAAATTATGTATGTTAGCAATTCTTATACCTGATTAAATATTTAAATTTTGATACTGTTATGCCAAACATATCTAAGTTGTTGTATTTATTATATAAGTTCCTTATTCTGGACACTGGAGAATTTTTACCTAAAACAGTTTTTCTAAAAGGAGAATTGAAGAGGTTAATAGAAGGACGAGGATATCTAGAAGGAATGCGGAATCCAAACATGCTCAGTAATTAAGGGCTATCTATATAGTTGTTGAAGAGCTTAAACAAAAAAACTGTATAAGCAATCCTTTGTAGAAGCAGAGTATGCGAGTCCAGAAGTTGCTGGTATAGAAACTCGGGCAGTGGGCTTTGAATAGTATTTTTTACACTTAGTATGTAATTATTATACTCATTGAAAAAACACCATTTTTCGTCAAAGACAAAAACTATTACAGAGCGAACTATTTATACCTACGTATACATCGTGGTCCTCCTCACACTACTGTGGATGTAGACCTCTTGTTGATTTGTTTCCCTTGTTTCTTTTTTTGTATTCGTTTTAGTATCCGTATTAGAAGTGTCATCGATTGCACTGTGGTACACGTATATCATTACACTAGCGGGCACAGCGGAAGTTGTCCCGCCCTGATAATTAAAAAACAAATTAGACATATGTCATCGCTGACTTTTTTGTAGGCATTATCGAGCTCAACGACTTTTCTCTAGAACTCAGTCATATATCGCTCGTTAAGCCAGATCTCGTAAGAAACGTTTTCGTTCGACCGTTTTTCTCCGGCATACTTTGCAAATCCGACTGCCACAAAAAAGTTTTTTTTTATTTTTCGGGTTAATATATAGCCTATGACACTCACAAATAACTTGGCTTTCTATTGGTGAAAGAATTTTCAAAATCGGTTTAGTAGGTCCAGAGATTACCCCGTACAACGTCACAAATTCACAAACTTCTTTTATAATAATATTAGTATAGATATTATAAAACAAAGTCATCTGCCACGTCTGTTTTTCTTTTCGCGATAAATTCAAAAAATTCTGAACGGATTTGCGGTTTCCATCAGTAGATAGAGTGATTCAGAAAGAAGATTTAGGTATATAATTTGTCTAGGTATTTTTATTACCAGAGCGGGACAACGTCCGCCAGGCCCTAGTCTAGTACCTTCCTGGTCTAGTACCTTATAATACGAGGGGTGAAAATCTCTAGAAAACCATCACAACTAGATAAAGTCACCAAAAACGCTTAGAAGGGTTAAGCTTTTTCTATCTGTTTACAACAATCGAAACGATAAGGTTAAATGTGTGCGTATTTTCCCACACATTGGCGAGTCGCCTGTTGGTTTATTACGAGTTTGCTTGTAATGTCTGGAGAGAAATTTAAAATATTTCAAATAATTCTTCAGTACCTGAAAGTGTATTGTACAAGTCTCGACTATACCAAGGTACCAATAAATCACCATTTTGAAGTCTGCCTCTGTGTTAATTGCTACTATTTTCACAAACGAGTAAATAAAAGGCATATATAATTAAAACAATATATTCTATACATCCATAATACATTAATTTAGATATTTACAGAATATTGTTTGAGGTACAGATATTAAGTTTACAACGAGTTTAGCTTTAAAACATAATAATTCAATAAACAGCTTAAATAGAATTTCCATATAGATATAACAAGAACCATTTATTAAAATAAAATTTCTTTTTAAATATACAGTATATAATTAATATAGTAAATTAATAATATAGTGGAACAATGGGCTCCAAATAATTTAGCTATTACATTTTTAATACGTTTTCGACGGGAAAATACGTGCACCTTTCAGTCAATTAAAAAAATCACAGAACTTTCATGTAGCTTCTTGTAATATTTAATTATCCGATATAATTACGTATTACACGAAATAAAAGGGGAATGTATAATTTGCATGAATTTTTTGCATTTTCCAATCGCACGGAATATACTTCAATCCACTATAATCACATCGTCCACCGCTTTCCATTTTCGCGAGTAAGCTTCGCAAAATAGACATTAAAATTATGACTATTATAAACAAACCTTCGAGAGATTATTTTTTATCACTGTTAAATCACATGTGAAAAATCACGACTAGCTATGTAGTACACATGGCTAGTATCAATAACCAAAACCTAACGAGACTAAATGAAATAATTTTCTCATATATAACGTAAATAGTTTATATATCGTCGTTTATAATATATACATACATATATTATATGGGTCTTCATTGATAATACGAGCCGTAACTATCTCTCTCTGCATCTTCGCTAACGTTATATCTCCCTCTCAACTTCCGTTCGCCTCGCCCGATCACACTTTTCGTAACGCTCTCGTCACCCATTCACCAGCTTACTCCCCAAGTCAAACGTGCGTAAAGAAGTTTTACTTGAAAAACATAATTGTAAACCAAAGTGTAACAATATCGAAGCTTAAACTACATTCAAAACAGATTCTCCCTCCCATCTCATGGCACGTGTTACTACGATGTAATTTTTCATATCTTCCCCACACGTAGACTTCCTATCGGACGATTAAATGAAATAACGTATTATTTATATCACGCTCCTGTGATATTTAACGGGCGCGTGAAATATTTGATCGCTAGTAAAACAAGTGAAAAAGTGAAATGCCTACTGAAAAAAGAGTGGCTACACAGTTACCATAGACTACACTACTCTATGACGTCATCCGTATCAAGCTACACGTCTATTTCTGTTGTGCATTATTTAACTCTATGACGTCATCCGTATCAAGCTACACGTCTATTTCTGTTGTGCATTATTCTACTCTATGACGTCATCCGTATCAAGCTACACGTCTATTTCTGTTGTGCATTATTTAACTCTATGACGTCATCCGTATCAAGCTACACGTCTATTTCTGTTGTGCATTATTTAACTCTATGACGTCATCCGTATCAAGCTACACGTCTATTTCTGTTGTGCATTATTTAACTCTATGACGTCATCCGTATCAAGCTACACGTCTATTTCTGTTGTGCATTATTTAACTCTATGACGTCATCCGTATCAAGCTACACGTCTATTTCTGTTGTGCATTATTTAACTCTATGACGTCATCCGTATCAAGCTACACGTCTATTTCTGTTGTGCATTATTTAACTCTATGACGTCATCCGTATCAAGCTACACGTCTATTTCTGTTGTGCATTATTTAACTCTATGACGTCATCCGTATCAAGCTACACGTCTATTTCTGTTGTGCATTATTTAACTCTATGACGTCATCCGTATCAAGCTACACGTCTATTTCTGTTGTGCATTATTTAACTCTATGACGTCATCCGTATCAAGCTACACGTCTATTTCTGTTGTGCATTATTTAACTCTATGACGTCATCCGTATCAAGCTACACGTCTATTTCTGTTGTGCATTATTTAACTCTATGACGTCATCCGTATCAAGCTACACGTCTATTTCTGTTGTGCATTATTTAACTCTATGACGTCATCCGTATCAAGCTACACGTCTATTTCTGTTGTGCATTATTTAACTCTATGACGTCATCCGTATCAAGCTACACGTCTATTTCTGTTGTGCATTATTTAACTCTATGACGTCATCCGTATCAAGCTACACGTCTATTTCTGTTGTGCATTATTTAACTCTATGACGTCATCCGTATCAAGGTACACGTCTATTTCTGTTGTGCATTATTTAAATTAACATAGTAATACCAAAGAGTCTATGCACCGAGACGCTAAATAACGTATTTTACGACCGCAAATGAAATCACTTATCCAAATTCTTAGATTCAAGGGTAAAGTACAAAAGTAACTTTGTTTTTTTTTTGTAAATATATTACATAACATTTACGTAAAGAATTAAAATGTACACTTATATATATGATCAATATTAGTATCAACGAAAGTATATAATTAAAATATCTCCATTAGCATATAATTAAATAGACGTAGCCGAACTAATTATTATGGACGAAAGACGGTATAATACTTATATGATGTATTCTACTACACTAAATATATGTGATCTACTATAAATTGGACACTCAATAGGAGGAAATATTTTTTTTTTATTATGAGAGTTAAAACTGTGGATTTGCCTCGGCAAACTAAGTTTTGTGCATTTGAATTTTGTAAAACATTGCTTATTTAATATTATATACTTATTTATTTAATCATTATTAATATCCTAATTAAGTTTGATCGACATGTATGAATCCAAAATTGTAACCGGAATTGGATTATCCGATGCAGGAATATATCTAATAATAATTAAAAATAGCAGTGATATATAAGAATCTACCTTAGATGTAAAACTCGGATGTATGATTTTGACTTGACCCTGTCGTTCTATTTCTCCAGCGTTTTAAATGTATAAAAGCACGGGGATTCCCCTGACAGAGACAACTAAAAACTATGTATCAAAGTCAAATACGACATTCGTTAATTGCTGGGCGTTGTAAATTGTTTTTTCTAAATGAATTTCGCACGCCGTCTTATATCTAGATCCGAGGTTAATAAAAAGTACATCTAAAAACATGAGACCATTCTAATGGTACGTACAGTTTAGCTTTCCACGAAGAAATAATTATTTAGTTATATGTACTATGGATTAATATATGAGCATTTTTTAAATCGAGATAAACATATTTTCCATTATTTCTTATATAATTTCAATATCTTACAGAGAACTACGTTAAAATTGTTTATACCAATTACCTAAATATACCGAATTAAAATTAATTCAAAATTCGAATAAGTGGCAGTTATCGTTATCATTCGAAACTAATGGTCGATTTGTAAATGACCCATTAGACTATATAATAAAACGGTCTTCCTGTATACAATTATATGAATTTATAGTCTATGATTCGCTAACATCTATATCAGGGGTAGTCAACCTTTCTATATCTATTACCTACCAGCCATCGACATAGTATTTATGATTTATTTTAAGTAGGGAGTAAAGTAAAGAGGTTTCTTTATTGTATTTGTATGAATTGTAAATAATTGAATTGTGTAAATCTCCATGTTAAAATTCTGACGCTTACCAGCCTCCATAACGATCGGTTGAATGGTACACATATTGTTGCAATACAGCGTTATTTATTATTAAGTTATTAATTATTAATTATTTTTAAGTTGCATAAATAGAAGCGTCAAGTCTGATAAAATTTTAAACCACTTCCGACCATTATGAAATCTGGAAGGCCTACTAGTGGACGATAGGGAGCAGGTTGACTACCACTTATCTACACATATATTAAGTTATTTTAATGTGCGTTAAATTATACTTATGTCTACAATATTCATAATTCATATTAGATTATATAGTTAATAAGAATTAGCAAGCCTTATAATCAATTTATCATTCGTTAATTGTATGAGAAAAACAATTATTCTTTGTTCTCAGCTAACTTAACTGAGTTAATAAATGTTGGTCTCTATATCATTTGAAACACAATAAGTATATTACTTATATCTAATGATGTAATTAAGCTGCTTTTCTTATGTATATTTACTAAAAAATTGTTTAGATTTCGAGCGAACTAGTAATAGGGAGATATCAAATCAAGAGGAG
>MU161046.1:0-11286 GCA_015888305.1 Antheraea pernyi
AAAATGAAGCCCCAGGATAGACCACCCTCTGTGCTGATGGGGCCATAGGATCGCGCAAGCATGCACCGTAACAACCTGGCGGTAAAGGACAGCGCGAACACCAGGGCACCCGCAGACCGAAACAGCCCGGTCGACCTAACAGTTCCCCTGCCGCTGATCCAATGCAATGAAATATCACCCGTCTTTTGCTACTTTAGTTCGGTCAGGCCGTGCAGAAGACAAGTCCTCCAATGGCTGCTGTCAGTATTTTTTTACCGTGGTGGTCTCTTCACGCGCTGTAACTCTTTTATGTGGTTCTCTGCCACGGTAACTTTTGAGCAAAGTTTTCTCGCTCCATATGCCATATGGATATATTTCATATCCACATGTAAGCTCTTATTGTGGTTTTCTTCCACGTTAACTTTATCGTGCTGATGGGGTCATGGGATCGCGCAAGCATGCACCGTAACATCCTGGCGGTAAAGGACAGTGCGAACACCAGGGCACCCGCAGACCGAGACAGCCCGGTCGACCTATCAGTTCCCCTTCCGCTGACCCAATGCAATGGAATGTGATATCTCCCACCGTTTGCTACTTTAGTCCGGTAAGGCCGTGGAGAAGGCAAGTCCTTCAACGGCTCCTGTCAGTGTTTTTTTACCGCGGTGGTCTCTTCACGCGTTGTAACTCTTTTATATGGTTATCTGCCACGGTAACTTTTGAAGAAAGTTTTCTCGCTCCATATGCCATAATATCCACATGTAAGCTCTTATTGTGGTTTTCTTCCACGTTAACTTTATAAGGAGGTTTTCTCTCACTATCGTACGATGAGCGAGCCGAAGCAGGCTCGTCCAAACCAGTCCCCTATTTCCTTTGATAAGCAGTCGGATACCAAGAGGGTCTCTGTCTGCTAGAGTACGCCTTGGACCGGTGCTTCGTATCGTCCGTATGTTTTACGAGACAGGCTCACCTCGAGTAGGATATACTTCTTTACCATGTACCATGGTCTTGAGGTGGTAAGCTAAAACTCGACAATGGCTATATCATGCCGGTGATTGCAATCCTTCTTGCAGATGACAGATACTAGAACCTTATCACGCCTGTCGCCCCTAATCTAATATGGTCTAGCGTAACATGGCGTGAAACATTCTTAATCATTAAACATTAACATTGGGGTGCAAGAGTGTCGAATAACATCTAAGACTTGAGACATCCAAGCCAACCTCACCTGCACGTGGTGCACCCTGCTGAATAACGAACGAGACAATAGCGAAAGCGGGGTGGTAGGGTTTTACAGCCTGGCCGGGTCGCAACCACCATGTATATGGCGAAAAAGCCCGTCATAGTGATTCGCTTCTGCGGGTCGTGTTTCGGGATCAGCCATTGCATATCCAGCTTTTCGCAAGCCGGCAAGAGAGCGGCGACCAGCTATGGATAGTGTCGTTTGAAACGTTTTTGGATTGAAAAAAAATCGTTTTTGGATTGCACTGTACTTACCATCAGGCACAGTGCAGTCATTTTCCCGTGCTACAATAAAAAAAAAACCACTTTGAATGATCAAAGAGTGTTGGAGTTTGACAATCTTATATATACATATGTATTTATATACCAACGTCCATTTTTATATAGATATACTAGCTATTCCAACGTCTTCATCTGTACTCGTTTTTATTTACTGCTATAATTATTTGTCGTTTGTTATGTTCAAACCTTAGAATATATTCTTGACGGCTACAGATCAATGACCATAATAATATATGCAATCGTCATTACGTCGTCAAATACATCTGTATTTGAAAATATAGTATAATGATTTTATGACTATGTAAGACTAAATTCGATTAAAATATTATGATATATCGAAATTCGTTGAAGCGTCATAATTTTCTTCTTATTTAGTTTTCGACATATGTATTAATCAAATTTGTGTGATAGAAAAATTCAAAGCCTTTTTAGGAGCCTTTCTACAATACAATGTTCATTTTACGTGGGATTCGGCTTTGTTTTGCGATTCGAATACATGAAAATATTCCGCAAACTCTTTGTGTGCGGAAAAGATACTGTATATATCAATTTTGATTGATAAATTCCTGTATTTTTTGTCTATTATGAATGGGACAGGGAGAGTAAATGTTGTTACGATTTAACAACGCATCCTTTGTTTGATGTTTATGTAGTTTTACGAGCCCGTGATGTCATTTACGTACCCTAGTGCGTACTGTAATTCATAACGTTATACGTGACGTGTTTATTATGTGAGAATATTATGTGACAAGTAATAAGGATTTTTAATAAAAATAATTTGCTAAATATGGATATATATTATTATGGTACATGGTATTGTACATCGTACATGAAAAATAATACTTGTTATTATTTAAAATTTATATACATAGTCTTGCCATAAATACTGAAACAAGTAAAAGAAAAAATTCTATTGCGAATAACTTTTATTACTTTTACAGTGTGTTAGTTTAATACATAAATATAAAACAATTTAAAATATAAAAGCTTATTCGAAGTGGTCTCTATTGGCTGCAGTACAGTTCTTTAAACGTTGAGGCCAGTTCTCAATAGAAGCACGCGCTCTTTCCATGGGAAAATTCTTCACTACCAATCGTACGGATTGTTTAAGGGACTACAAATTATCATGGCGTTTAGAGCAAGTCGTACTCTCTAAACTGACCATAAATCATAATCCAACGGATTAAGATCGGGACTAGACGACGGCCAGTCTTCAGCTCTGATGAAGTCCGAAACGTTCGTTTCCAACCAAGACTGCGTAAACCGAGCTTTATGACCCGGCGCCGAGTTTTGCTGGAAGAACCATTCTTGGTTATTGAACATGATGTTGTTAAGGGGCTTCCCTACCTTCTCAAGAATGGTATATTGATACACTTGTGCCGATGTTTTGATACCTTTCCTACAAAACTATGGCTCAGTCACTCCTTCATAGCTAATACCCCACTAAACCATGACTGAAGTCGGATAGTGTCCACGTTGCACTCTGTCAACTAATTGGGAAGCTTCCTTAGAGCTTTGAGCATAAATACGGTCATCTTGTTTGTTAAAATGTTGCTCAATTGTAAAAAAAATCTCATCCGTTAACAAATTTTTTCTGTTACCTCCATTTGCGTACCGCTTCAGTAGTTGTTTTGATTTTACCACCCTATTCTTTTTTAAATTATCACTTAAGACATAATCAGTACGTCTCTTATAGGCTGCAAGTCCTAAGTCTATCTTTTAAAATACGTGACATAGTTCTAGGTGCTATCTTCATCTCCCGAGATAAAATCTTTTATTTTCGGACAGGATTTCTTGGAATTTTTTCCCTTACTGCTTTGCCCACCTTTTTCGTACGAACACTACGTGGACAGCCATATCTTTTTCTGTCACAAACAGAGGAGGTCTCATTATTCCTATCAATAGACCTATACACAAACATTTTACTAATACCAAGCGTATGGAGAGTTTGAAATATTGCATTTGGCTCCATACCTACTTTGTGTAATGCAATCACAGCGATTCGCTTCTCTATATCACCCCACTCCATTTTAATATCGTAAAATATTGTGCAATGTATTGGCGCCAAAATGAGAAATCTCAATGAATAATCATATAAAAATGATAGATTCCAAATTCAAATGTAAGATTTTGTTTATTTTTAATTGTAATAGTATTTATGGCCAGACTAAGTATTTATATACTTATCATCATTACGAATTATAAAAAAAAGTCCTTCGCCGCGTCTGTCTGTCTGTTCGCGATAAACTCAAAAACGATGGAATGGATTTTCATTTATGGATAAAGTGATTTACAGGAATGATTTAAGTATATAATTTGTCAGGTTGTTTTTGTAATTTGGTTAAAATATAATGATCATTTTTGAATGTTTTTTTTCTCGAACTGACTACGCTATTGACCTAGCAAGGTCTTAACAGCTTCACCGGATTACTAAGGCGAGCGTTTAAGGCACTCAGCCGATTTTTATTTGGGCATTGTTGACAGTGACGGCAAAAGTCAAGCCGCTTGGGAGCGTTCGTCGAAAACGCTGCCTTACATCCGTTTAAGATATAACAAAATAATTGAGATAATAAAGAACGCGGACGAAGTGTGGGTATCAGCTAGTATGTATATAGAAGAGATACATACGTTATTCTTTGATATTTGACAAAATTGACACAATGTACATAAAATAAAAACTACATTCTTTAATATGATGTCAATTATGGTTAAGTACAACACATATATAATTCATTTTTGTGAAATTTAAGCATCTATCGTATAAGGAAGAAGAAACGCAAACTCGGAACATATTAACCGACTCATAAAACTGAGAGCCCTCGAGTAACTACTCGAAACGATTTTCGTAATGACAGGACCGTGGCTTTTCCACGCCCACAGCAATTTATTATTTTTATATGGAGAACGCTCTTGTGACTATTTGATTAAGTGAAATAGATTTAATTACTTATTTATTATAATTAGCTTTTTTTCGTGGCATCGCTCAGGTCAGTGTAAAAAGTACATTCTTCGTTTAAAATTTATCCTAAGTTCTTTTCCGACAACTTATATGCCAGATTTTATGATGATTGGTTGATTAGTTAATGCGTGAACGCGTAAAAACAAGTAAACTGACATTCGCATTTTTTTTTAATTGTATCACGGCAAAGTGACTGCACTGCGCCTGATAGTAAGCACAGTACAATCCAAAAACATTGGCGACCACCGAGCGACACACCATGCATCGCCGGTCGCCGCTGTCATGCCGGCCTGCGAAAAGCTGGATATGCACAGGCTGATCCCGAAACGCGACCCCCAGAAGCGAATCACTATGACGGTTGCGACCCAGTCAGGCTGTAAAACCCTACCACCCCGCTTTCGCCATTGCCTCGTTCGGTACTCAGCAGGGTGCACCACGTGCAGGTGAGGTTGCCTTGGATGTCTCAAGTCTTCGATGTTACTTGTAAGTCTTGTAAGTCTTCGATTGACACCCCTTACACACCAATATGATGATGATGATGATTGTTCCGTCCAGTTTCGGCCGTGGCGACCACTTTGAGAAGCGGTCATATGCTCAGGATATATCCAATATACCAACAATATGCACACCAATATAGTGTTAGTATTAGTATTATATATAGTATTAGTTTGAATTATTCCAAAGTGCAGATTTACCTAATGACAGGATAGGTAATTTACAATCAGCAGTACAAAAGAGGCAGGCTACATAAATCGTAATGACTAAAAATACTATCAGGACGTCTAAGGCTCGATTCACACTAAGATCCCGTTCACGGTGCGACATCGCTCCGTTCCGTTCTCGCTCCGTTCTCGGTTCGGTAAAATATTCTTAAACAAGGAAGCATGAGTATTCTCACTATCGTATCGCTCTAGTTTCGATTCGATGTCGCATCGGTACCGGTTGCTTGAAAAGATGATTGGAGCGAGGTCAGACCTGTCATGACTTGGACCGACAGTGTGAATACGTTTCTGTTTCAACTCCAGTAATTCTTCGGTCGTGCACCTCCCTTACGTTAGACGTTACACTTCTCTTCTAGTCATGGCTAGTAATAAATCGTGGAATTCTGAAAAATATAACTATTTTATACATTTGATTTATAACAATTATTTTCACCGACTTGTCTATAAACGTTCTTTCCGAGAAAAAAGTGTATATGGTGAAATTTGTGAACATGACTGTTTTGCTCTTTCAATAAATATTTGATATATTATTAGTTTATCGGATTATTTCGAGAAACGTTCTATGTCGACCATGGATCGAGAGCGGAGACAAATTGATTGTGGAACTAGTATTTATAGACACAGTGAGATTTGATCGATCCGAGATCGGACCGTGAACGGCATCATAGTGTGAATCGAACCTAAAGATTTTCCGATGAAAGATACCTTTCCGATATCCGGTTTTTATGATAAAATTAGCTTTATTGGCTGTCAGTCATCATTGGCTTTGAAGTGCCCAGCGGCACGAGATTCTTTAATCCGCACGTAATGGCTTATTTGTAGTACCCCGTAATTTCCATACGACAACTTATCTCGTTTCTTAACACGAAATATATTTACAAAAACCTTTTACTTGTCTTATTGGAATTTAATATTGGATTTTACTTTCTACGTGTATAGTTCAACTATAAAATACATTTGTAATTTTCTTGTGGAAATATATAATATTTATTTACATATTGATCGCTTACTATAATGAAGATAATTTTACCTACTTAATAAAGTAATTAACTTTCAGACAACACATAGTTTAAAATAGTGGACTAAATGGTAACAGCAGCCCTATTTCAATAAAAAAACTATGCTGTTGTGTTTTTTTACATCAATTGCTGTTTTAAACTGTTGTTGTCAGATATTGTTGGGGAATTTGTTGTTTTCTATCGAATTGCAACTTGTAGAAATGATACGACAAGAAATTAAACACGCTATGAATCTAGAGAAGGGACTGGCTCTCAATTGCAGTTGTTGGAACAGACTAATAGGTGCTTGGCGACAGATTTTCAGCTTGTTTTGGTTTCAAGAAGGTTTCATTGTTTCCCTGCAATGTTTTCCTTCACCCAAAGCTTCGAATCAGTTACAAGGATTCGAATCTACGTCGATCGCTTCATTGTTTTTCGTATCGTCACCTTCAATGTCCGCAACGTCAAGTGCTCTCTAGTTCTCACTTTCGTATCGATTCTTGCATAAAACTCTCTTGATCACACTTTGCCTAACAACCATTAACGTTCTGAATAATAATAACGAACGGCTGATAATCAACAGCATAATGACGATGATTTTTTTAATTAATTTGTTATACATTGCGTAGCAATAGTGGATTATATTTTGAGGCAATTGTATTAATTTCGAAATTATTTTTCATAGGTGGTAGAGCTAATCTATAGCTATTAGTAGATTCAGCATAAATGGGTCGGCTCGCCTGGGGTAGTACCACCCTCTCACAGAACACCGACGTGAAGTAACAGTGATCGCATTGTTGCGTTTCGTTCGGTCAGTGAAAGCGCCGGAGGCCCACCTCCTTTCCCTATTTCTCCCCCCCTTTCTCCTTTCCCTACCCCTCCCTCATACACAGGTTGGCAACGCACATGCCACTCCCCTGGTGTTGCTAGTGTCTCTGGACGGTGAAGATCACTTAACATCAGGTGACCCACATGTTCATTTGCCTGCTTTTGACATAAAAAAATAATGACAACCTTTACTTAGAAGCATGTACATTTGTATGAAGGTTTCTTATATTAACGTGGGTGTGCACTAAGAAAGTTTTTTTTATGAAAGGTTAATCGTACAATAAATAAATGAAATCCGTAGTATTCATTACAGTATTTTAAATATAATATATTATAACGCTTCAATAAATATATCTCGATTGTTTTTTGTGAAATTTATAGTTAATTAAAGTTATTGATGTATCATGTCTACATTTCTTCTTGGCTACACAGCGGTCATAGCTCCGAGGACAAGTTTAATGCACTTTGCTTTGTATGTTTGCAAAGTCTGGTTAGAATCCTGTTACGATAGACTTGCGAATGAAGTGACTAAGTGTATTTGCAAATAAGAATCTTATTAGATAGTCAGTTTATTTAAGGACTCCGATAGTGCTTTGGTCTTTTTTTATGTCATAGCAGGCAAACGATCAGGTTTTTCACCTGATGTTAAGTGATCTCCACCGTACATAGACACTAACAACACTAGGGGAGTCGAAAGTGCGTTGGCAGTCTTTGTTTGTGGAAAAGGGAAGGGGGAGAGGAGAGGGAACGTGCGCCTCAGGCGCTCTCACTGACCTAACGAAACGCAACAATGCAAGCACTGTTACTTCACGTCGGTTTTCTATGAGAGGGTGGTACTACCCCGGGCGAGCCGACCTATTCGTGCTGAAACCAATAATATATTCAGCGTGGCTCTATGACCTACAAGTGGTGTATTGGACCTACATATACAAGTGGCATGTCTCTCATTATTCTAAAGGTTACACTTTGGAGAGTGTGCACAGGAATTACATGATATAATTCCATCGTCCCCATTCTATCAGAGGATGACTAGACGCCGTGAGGGTTTGCACCTTTATGTGGTTGATATTACCGTAATTCGTATGAATTGATTTGCTTCCATATTTATTATACGTACTACTAAGGTCTGGAATTCAATATATAACTTGGGAGTGTACAAGAGTAGAGTGAACAGGCATTTAGATCTATCGTCGGCTTCACCGTCACTTACCATCAGGTGAGATTGTGGCCTAGTGCGTGCCTGTAAATCATTTTAAAAAACTATTGATATCTCCGAAGGATACGTTTTTGTAAGGCACATGTTTATTAGTTCTGTATCAGTTAGTTCAATTTATATATATTTTTGCATTTACACAAACTCTTTGGTTGCGATAGTACAAACTATATTTATCTTGAAATCAAATGACCTTGTGTATGATTACATGGATATATTAACGCTAGAAGCCGATCGTGACTTCGTCTGCGTTAAATTACATTATAAAAGACAATAATATTCATCATATTTAGTTCATTCCTTTTCATTTGCATAATCATAACTGCAATGTTTCAATGAAATCTATTCGATGTATGATCAATTTTAGTACAGAAATGTTACTATAATAAAATTGTAATATCATTATGGCTGTATATTGAAAGTATTTCTTAAATATTGATTTTGGTTTTTTTTTCCAACTGACTACACTGTTAGCCTGGCAAGGCCTTTATAGTTTCACTGAACGAATTGATTTCGGGTGATTTAGAACTTGTTTCAGAATACAATAGGAATAATACTAAAACTATGTGTGTTTAAGAAAACGAAATCTTAAAAACCGCCGGTTTAAATTGGTTTGAAACAGCTCAAGACAAAGAAACATGGCATTCTTTGGAGGAGGCCTTCACCTGTAGAGGGGTTCTTGCAGATGATAACTAACTTTTCCCTTTAACAAATAGTACATTATAAATTATAAATATTTTTTAATTTATTTATTTTTAACTTCATATCTTGTTTAAAACTTGTTAAAATTGCAAGAAATAAAAGGCTTTTTTATTTTATTTATTTATTTATTATGTGTCTCTGTCTATTAACGCGCTAATCTCCAAATCAAGTGGAAAAAAAATATGAACTTCACAGTTCACTTAAAAAATGTAAACTTCACAGAAAACTTGAGCGCAACTCGTGGGTTATATTGGCTTTATTTCATCAAAATCGGTTTATGGTAAAAATAGAATTTTAATTCAAAGACATTAGAAATCTGCTCAGCTTAATCTCAATACAGTTCGTAGAAAAGTCAGAAGATGGCGCTTAATTAATCGATTCCAGAGGTTGGGCGTTACGGATCTTAGTGTCAGTTATTTTTCATAAGGCCAACTCACCTATCGTTCTTTAAGAAAGCAAACTAACTTTTTGTTCACGTTTCTAATCATACTTTTTCAAACGCCGTAAACAAAGTAGCCTTATGAGTGAAATATAAAGTTGAAGTAGTTAGTAGAAAATATATATATATATATTGTATGCCTTTATATTTATACCAACCGACCCGTGCCCACTTCGTTGGGCGATAATAGACATTATTAAGCTACAACTTTTCTCTAGAACTCAATCATATATATCTCATAATTAAGGCAGCGTTCGTAAGAAACGTTTTTGTTCGCCCATTTCTCTCCGACTCCCCAGATATTACCCCCTACAACCTCACAAACTTTACCTGTTCATAATATTGGTATAGATTATAGATAATATAATTAGTTAATAGTTTCTGCCCGCGACTTCGCACGCGTGGAATAGTTATTTTGGGCTAAGACGTAGCGGAAGCTCTCAAAAGGAAAAATACCAGGATTTTAAACGTTTTTCGTCTGTCTATTAACGCGCTAATCTCCAAAACAAGTGGAAAAAATTCCATGTAAACTTCACAGATAACTTGAGCGCACAACTCGTGGGTTATATTGGCTTTATTTTATAAAAATCGATTTATGGTAAAAATAGTATTTTAATTCAAAGACATTAAAAATGGTAAGTTAGGTTTTACCCATGAATTTATGGTTTAGAATTATAACGACTTCATCTCTACCCACTTTTTGAGGAATATGGTCGTTAAGATATTAAAAGACAGTAGAAAATCGATTTATTATTCGTAGAACTCTTTGACGACTTCGTAGAGCATTTATAAAATACGTCTTTTGTTATTCGAAAAAGCTTTATTTGCTGACTTCAACAGTTCGGAGAATCGATTTAACGCTAATAGACTCCACATAGAAAGCTTTAAACTGAAGTTAAACACAAATGCAATTATTGTTTAGGGATGTGCAGAAAATTCGCATACACTGGCAATCAGTCGTTAACGTTAAATGTGATAATAAATTACTCTTATAGCGATATAAAACGGCTTGTGTTTTGGTCGAGAGACGTCGGAAGACTGTTACGTTAAAAGGTCATCAACATAGCTCAGTTGTGTAGTTCATTTGTTTAGCAAAAATATAACTCTTCATTTGTTAAAATTGATTATATAATTAGCCTTGCTAAATAATGTTTATATAAATTAGCGGTGTTATTAATTGGTTCCCGCTACTTCGGTTTAGTAAAATAATTTTGTGGTTAATGAGAACTATCTGTATTTGTGAGCATTTACTTTTTTTATTGTAATTTTGTCAATTATATTAAAAATTGAATTTTTTAATAAATATTTATTATTATTAAATTAACAATTTTATTATTATTAAATTGTATAACCCCTGCTTATCCCCCATAGAAAATCGTAATGAAATGTAGACTAGATAGTAACAGCCTACATCTTCCAGAAAATGTCTCGTGTAAATCGGTTCAGACATTTCGGAGTTTAACCGTAACAAACAATAGGCACTTGAGTTTTATTTATATGTGTAAAGCT
Source organism: Antheraea pernyi (assembly GCA_015888305.1). NCBI lineage: Eukaryota > Metazoa > Arthropoda > Insecta > Lepidoptera > Saturniidae > Antheraea > Antheraea pernyi. The sequence goes on from MU161046.1 coordinate 10,871, forward strand.
ATTTCTACAGTTTATCTGTGGAATTACATATCTACAAAGTGATAATGAAATTAAACTAGGATAAATACTTTTTGATTCATTTTGTAACAATTTATAAATCCCTTAAGTTTTAATAAAGTCTACCCATAAAACAAATGTCATTTTCTTTTTTAGTGAAACCACTACTGGATGTAAGTCTTTTGAGCCATCCTTCACTTTATCGCTTAAACGTAGGGACAATTATTTTTTAAATAGTTAATTTACTATATTACCATTAAAATTAAATTAAAAGTCTGTTTATTAAAAAATGTTGTACATTTTACAAATATTTTTACAGTGGCAACCAAACTAGGCAGAGCCTGTATCTTGGTAGCCAGAAAACGATTATACAGCGTGTTTTACAAGAAGCACATTAGCGGGCCATACTTATACATATT
>MU161046.1:15293-54621 GCA_015888305.1 Antheraea pernyi
AGTAGATATAGGGGGTAGAGCCACACTTAGTAGGTGGTAGAGCCACGCTTAAGCTATTATTGGGTTCGGCTCATAGAAAACCGACGTGAAGTAACAGTGCTTGCATTGTTGCATTTCGTTCGGTCAGTGAGAGCGCCGGAGACCCACCCTCCCCCCCCCCCCTTCTCTCCTCTCCCTAGCTCTCCGTTTCCCCCAAACACAGGCTGGCAACGCACTTTCGACTCCCCTAGTGTTGTTAGTGTCTATGGATGATGGTTATCACTTAACATCACGTGACCTACCAGTTCGTTTGCCTGTTATAACATAAAAAAAATATATATACAGCAATTTAAAATTAATATATCTGGTTATAGTATAGCGTAGTAGCACACTATAGCCTGAAATAATAACGAGTTGTAATGAAATGGGATAGCATAATTAATTTCCCAATTTAAAAAAAACACTTAGGTGTGACAAACTTTGATGATGATCTATAAAATGGTGTCTATCTGTCTTATAGCTATATTTTAAAGCACTAAGTCGGAGCGATGGTGGCTCAGTTGAGAGCGTCTTTGAACACAGCGTCGATCGATGTTGATAATAATATTTTGCATCTATATCGATTCGTTTGGTGAAGGAAAATATCGTGATGAAGTCTTAGTATGGTGGGTAGGGTTTTTTCTAAACCCGCCTGGCCAGTTACTACGGTTAAGTTGTAAAATTTGTCGTCAAGCACTTGTTGGCGGGTTCCGGCACTTGAGAGCCAGTCCCTCCTCTAGGCTTTTTACCATTTTAGATCGTAATTTATCAGACGAGATTATGGCCAAACGTAAAGAATTGTCAAGTATAATTTTTTCTGTTCAAAAAATATAACAGAAATCTATGAGAGTTGTAACTTAATAAACTACAATTTCCCACTAAATTTCCAAAAAAATGAAATACCTTATTTCATGATTTACGGAATTATTTGGCTTGACCTAAATAACCAGCAGGTGTGCAATAATATATTTCGCTTGAACCCTCAGTATATCACACTAAACTTTTCGTAAGAAAAATGATACGTTATTAGTATACGGAATAACCCAATATTTTTTTCATTTCAGGTTTCTCAAATAGATAAAAAGCTTGATCTAGTATAGAGTGTTTCATAGGACCCAATGTTACAATTTAGTAGAAATTAATCATGAAGTCGAACATCAGTTCATATTATTTAAAGTACTAAAATTATTTGTTGAACTCGTGCACCGATTATCTCTATCACCTAAACTATGGACATAGGTTTGAGTTTATTTAATTTCTATTCATTTCATATTTTTTAACATAAAATTGTTTTATCTAATTTTCTACAATATATCGAATAATCGTTATGCCCTTGAAACTCAAGGGGAAGGTGTATAAAACTATTATAAGACCAGTCATGTTGTACGCATTTGAGTGCTGGGCGACGAGAGAGACGGATGAGAGAAAATTACACGTGGCAAAGATGCGAATGTTAAGGTGGATGTGGGGTGTGACTAGAATGGATAAGACTAGAAATGAATATATCAGAGGAAGTTTGTAAATAGCACCAGTAACAGAGAAGTTAAGGAGTAATAGGTTAGCATGGTATGGGCATGTTATGAGGAGAGATGAAGACCATGTAACTAGAAAAGCTTTGAGTATGACGGTCGATGGATATAAGAGTAGAGGAAGACCGAAAAAAGTATGGATAGATTGTGTGAAAAATGAAATGTGTATAAAATGTGTGAATACTAAGATGACATCTAGGCAAGAGTGGAAAAGGAAAACATGTTGTGCCTACCCTATTTAGGTGGGATAAGTGTAAGAAGATGATGATGATATCGAACTATCGTTCAATATAAGCTAGCTATCTTCAAATTTCAATTCTCTAGCTCATCAGAAATTTAGTTAAATATCAATAACAAAATTTCCCATGAACAGATATACATATAAGCGGGCTAATAAAAACATGGTTGAAAGTAATTGGTTCTTAGAAATAATTATGTACCTTATACGGACAAGAAGTTTTAAAAGAAGTCTACTTATATTCAGTGGTTTGATAGAAAATGAACCGGTTATTTAGATTAACACTCAGGTTTGTTATTCTCAAAGAATCTTTAAGAAATAATATTTTGCTTCGCAGTATGATATGGTTTGCTTTGGTTCGCATATAAGAAACTCAAAAAACAGTATTTGAATGTGGCATATCTGTCATCTTAAACAGTTTCATGGATTTTGTTTAATTTTCGTACATTTCTTGAACTACCACTGTTTGCGAAATTATAATTTCTGAGAGAATAAAAAATGTGAATCAAATAATCTGGGCTCAATATAGCTTTGGTAGCAAATAATATTGAACACAAAGTACTTCGCGGAAGCGTTGTTAATACGTAATTATTCTGTTCTAAAGCAGTAAATTTTAAATTTGGTGTATCATATACCCCATATTCTAAACAGTTACGCAATCGCTTGTTAACCTTTTGATGCATGGGACCATATCTCTAAATCTTCATGCTTTTTATGTTAAACAGATCGTATAGCGTGCCTAAAGTGTCACTGCAGCCACCATTTGTGTTAGTGTTTGTGGTTATTTGAAAAAAATTCTTTCGTTTACCGTATCTTAGATATATTATTTATATACGTAATATAATCTTGGTTTTTTGTATGAGATTGAAATGCATTTACTTATTTTTCCGTCGTACTTAACTCGAGCTGTCATTCAAATTACAATAATTTTTGATGGAGTCGGCCGATCTTATGACACAAAAACTAAATGTTATTCTAAGATATGCTTTATGAGGATTTATCGTGAACGTAGTATTTTAGAAGTGATGCATGCTATTATCGATTATATATGCGATTAGCTCTTAACAGTTAGGACCACATTCTTAGGATCATAATTCTGAGGGCATACATAATAGATTGCTGCTCCTGTGAATTGAATTTTTTTTATACCGTAGAAGGCAAACGAACAAGTGGGTGGCAAGTGCGTTGCCAGCCTGTGTTGGGATGGGGGGAGAATGAAGGGAAGGAGGAAAGGGAGAGACCGAATGCAAGCACTGTTACTTCACGTCGGTGTTTCTGTGAGAGGGTGGTAGTACCCTGAGCGAGTAGACCCATTAATGCTGAAACCAGTGACTATGTATGCTAATTGTGTTGACAACCACACGATATCTAGGAATATGTGATGTTGGCACAGTTCAACCATGCACATGTTCTCACATATTTTTTTCAATCGGATCGGGTGACTAGGTGGATTATGTGCTTGGACACCACGTTGATATATCATCATTCAGTTGAAGATTTGTCATCAAGGTTCAACACCTGTAGGTTTGTTCCGACAGCTGTATTACAAGCTTGTTCCTATCTAGGTTTAGCGTTTATCATCATTGCCCTTATCATCTTTTAACATTTAGTGGGATTGTAGTTGAACGGTAAAACTTAAAGTACATTGTAAACTCTTTATATCGTCGTTCGTTATAACGACAAACTTTTTATAACGTAGAAATTAGTTATCTTCCTGTCATATAGCGAAACCACGTTATAACGAAAAAAAAATACACAATCCCTTGAAATTCGTACTAAAGAGTTTGCACTGTATAAAACTCCAAATTATGATCTAACGATTTCAGAAGGTTAAAAATGTAAATTCCCATTACTTTAATTATACGCTCTCACTAAGTACCGTAAGAAATTCATATAAGATTCCTGATATACCACATATAAACTATAATATAAAGACAAAAGCTATATGAATAGCATGAGAGTAAAAGGGTAGGTAAATGTTTCCGGTACGTGTGCTTGTCTAGCGGTGTAATCTCCTGTAAGTTCTCTGCATCGCTTTGTTTGCGGCTGTGGTGCTCTTACTTTGAGAAATATTAGCTGAAGCATTAATTTGTATTAGCAAAGAATTATAGGGAACGTTACGTTGCTTTAAAATAATTTTGTATACATAGAAACTAGAGTTCATGAAATTGGTTCCTTATCTGTCTACGTAGATAGAAAGAATATCTACAAAGTTGATAATCTATACAAATAAATATAATTAGTGTCTGTTTGTCATATGAAAGTCAAACTTAGGCTACTTTTATTTTACAAAAAAAAATGGTGTTCTGTGCAAATATAAGAATAACAAGAAAATATAACAAGCAGTGTCCAGCAAATCGCACGTTTTAAACATTTTTTTTTGCTTTCTACGCGCGGGTAACAACCAATCCATATATATTTATTGTAACAGGCACCGTCTCTCTTTTTCTGTTTGTCTGTTGGTGTGCTTATAACTCGAAAAGCACTGTACCGATCTTTGTTTAGATATATTCTATAGCTACTTTTTAGAGTTTACTTTGATTCACAAGTTATTATATATAACAAGTTATAAAGATAATAGTGAATTAATGCGATAGAAAATGACTACATTTTGTATCTATATTTTACTTATATTATTTAATATTAATGAAAATAATGCAAGACTATCGTTTATGATTGAAATACCAGTGACTGCTTTTATGTGACAAAGTAAAAACACTCACAATAATTTTGTAGGTACATCAACGAAGCCGTGGGCACAGACAAAATGTGAGCTTTAATTTTTTTTTCTCTTAATTCCGTTGTTAGATTCACGCAAATTTTGCCAAAATGTAGGCTCGTTATGGGTCTCAGGATAACAGACGCTAATTTGCGTTTCATATGTTATGTAGCAAATTAATTTGCTTAACTGCAAATTTTATACACTCTAAAGTCAACTGAGCTCGTTAACTCCCATCTTTATATTAAACTAAATTGACGTGGTCCATATTCAAAATGTGTTGTAACATTTCAAAATGAGCTAAATCCAGTTTTGGTCGTTCCTAATGTTTTACGTTATATGTAAAATATGAAGGTCATGAAAAATATTAAAAACTTTATGGACAGCAAAATTGGAACTTCGTTCTCGGTGTACAAAAACTGGAAATCTTAAGAAAATTAAACATGTTATATGAACGATTGAAATTGGATTTAACTGATTTTTAAATGTAACGACACAAATTATGAATTGTACATGGAGAGAATAGTGGCTTGAACTGGTAGGCAGTGTGGTCAAATCACTTATTTCTCCACCTCCATTGAATACGGTTTAATATGTACATTGAGAAAATAGTGGCTTGAACTGGTAGGGAGTGTGATCAAATCACTTGTTTCTTCACCTCCATTGAATGCGGTTTAACATAAGGAGAGATGTGGACTGTATTTTTAGCGGTCTGCGAGGGCAAGGGTATTACGGATACATCTTCAATCACGGGATCCAAAGATAAACAATCGATTGAGCTGGGAAAAAGAAAACATACACGCTTACTTGGCGGAGGTGCAGCCAGTCACTGGTATTAATGCTGCTGCAGTGGAAGCACTCTTATTTTTACAGCGCGAATAAAAACGGTTCACAAAATATACATATTTTCACTCGCGGGGTGGTTTGCGTTGGATCGTTCACACACACAACAGAGCGTTCACGTAATTGCGCGACGCAAACGATACTCACCGCGCGTTGACGAAGACTGATCGCGCGTCTCGCCCGATGCACACTAGCGGTATGTTTTAGGAAAATAATTCTAGGCATGGGGGGAAACAGGAGTTGCCCTCGCGGATTACAACAAAACTAACTGCATATAAAATAAATACCAGTACATAATATATTATTTTTGTACATTGTAGCAGAAGTTCTTTTTAATCTATATCTATACAGCCAAAATTACAGAGATCTATCGTTGTGCGTGCTTCACTTAAAAGTTACTGGATGTATTTCAACCATTGTTTTATTTAATATCTTAGATACTTGATTCTTCTATAGATTAATAATTATCACAATAGCTTCATTTAATACAAAGTTATGAAAATCTTAAGAACAGACGATTTTTATAAGCAGTACGCATTCAGAGATGTATATTTTCTAACTGTAAGGAAGTAAGAGAAGTGGTTTGTAACTTATGTTTTTTTTCATAGTACATTAAATATATTCTTAAAGAAATAAATGAGGCATACGAAGTCGCGGGTACCAGCTAGTATCTAATAAATTTACGTAAGTCTGAGGGTCTCGACATTGCGGAAAAACCGCAAAACCGTGATAGTATGTTCAATTTGGCAATACAAATCTCCTTCCGTCTAGACACAGGAAAAAAAAAACCGGAAAAATGTATGGACGGCATGAGAAACTACGACGTTTTCGAATCCGATGTCAAGGAGGGAGCGAAAGAGGCACAAAAAATACTGTATTAATCACCATATACCGTATATGGAACACTAGCTGACCCGTGCCCACTTCGTTGGGCGGTAAACATTTATAAAAAACTACTTTTTGTGACTTCTAGATCTCAATCATATATCTCTCAACGTTAAGGCAACGTTCGTAAGAAACGTTTTCGTTCGACCGGTTTTTCTCCGACTTATTTTGCAAATCCCAGTACCACAAAAAGGTCTTTTCATTTTTCAGGTTAATATATAGCCTATGAGACTTAGACAAATAACGTGGCTTTCTATTGGTAAAAAAATAAATTTAAAAATCGAGTTCGTAGTTCCTGAGATTACACCCTACAACCTCACAAACTTTACTTCTTTGTAATATTCGTATACAGGTCGAGTTTCGTATTTATTCCGTTATTAACTGGGATTTACTATTGGAGATTAACAAAAATCATTAGGTATTGAATTTGTTATGAATAGCATATGCCCGCGACTTCGTCCACGTGGAATAGTTACTAACGCTAACCCGCAGCGAAAGCTCTCAAGAGGAAAAAACCCGATTTTGAAACACTCTTCATTTATGTTCCGCTCCTATTGGTCTTAGTGTGATGATATATAGCATATAACCTTCCCCGATAAATGAGCTATATAACACTCAAAGAATTCGGATTCGTAGTTGCTGAGATTACTTACCCTCTACAACTTCACAAACTCACAACGTCATAAACTCACAAATTCACAAATTTTACCTCTTTATAATATTAGTATAGATATAGTCAGGAATAGAGAGGGAAAATAAATTACACTATTTTATAAAAACCTCAATATACGCTATAGTCCTGAAGTTCGAAGGCTCTTAAATAAATAAATATTTTCACAAAACTTAGTGCAAAACGTTTCCCGTTAACATAAAACAATTTTCATGATTTAATTTAATAGTGGTTGTATCGAGCGTACAACTCTTGTGTGAAGTGTGCAATATAATTAAAAAGAGCTTTGCATGCGAGTGGACTCGTAAATTTATTTATCGTTTCATTTTCTTTTAAAACATTTATTTGTAACTGGAACTGTTTCAATTCACAATTGTAACGTGTCTATGCTCTGCACCAAAATATAAAAATAAATAGCGTACAAATTTATTACACATATATAGCTCGTTAACATACAAATGAAAGCGTAACGTAAGTATAATGGAGATTCTAAGCATTCTTCAAAAAAATTAGTTGTCTGTAAAGTCGGTTTTACGTGATAATGACTCGAACGCATCGGCCGACGCATGGGAAGAGAGATAGATGCCTCATAAGCCGAACGCTTAAGCCGATCGCACCTCTCTATCGTTTCTTTCGCGCTCTCACTTGCACGCTTGGCTCAGGCGGAACGTGACAATGAGTCATGCTTTTTCGTGCGTGCAGCCGACGTTCATCGATTTAGAAGTTATCACGTCAAAAACAAATACTTTAGGGTGCATAGCATTTCGTAAACAGTTAATTTACGATTGACTTTTTATATTTTCTCAGTGCTCCTTCTAAATCCGTCTAAATTTGATCTCAAACATTGATCAAATAAAATTAAGCGAAGGCATCAACGATCTTACATCATATTAAATATATCACGGATGTACGGTTCACGCCTTATGAAATTAGCGGCGAGGGATACCGGAACTGATTTACGAATTAGCATCGCTACGATCCGGGCGACGGTATTAAACTCTCTGAAATGTTCGCTAAAACGGTGTCGAGGATGTCTGTATATACAATTATTCAGTTACGTTTGACGTTGAATAGCTTAATCGTATTACCATTGATAATACTGTCATCGTTGTATCAATGCCGTAATATAAATATTTATGACATTGTTACGCTTGCTGGCTTCTCCTTGACCGAATGAAAAAATAGGAAATAGGCTGAAGAAAAAATGTATTTTACTAGTGACAAAAATAATTGGAATTATAACATTTTTAATAATAATAAATCTGTATAGTAATTACATAAGTTTATAATATATGCTTGCTATACACATGGTCGTAGTGGTACTACTATCGGCCGATGATGAAGGAACGTATCATGTGCCATATGTGGGAAAATATAGAACTGTGGATGCCTTTGTATTTGAAATCGCCAATACGTCGAGAGCTGATGTGGTGATTATGCCCTTACCTTCTTTTGGGAAGAGCCCTATGACCCTGAAATGGGTCTCTTACAGGCTGATGATAATGAAGATTAAATGTGGTTTTGCTAGTGCTTAATTTTTAAATTACTGATAGAAAACTTACAATACTTTGGCGTCCTTGTTCTAATATCCCTCTGGCTAGTTTCTTCAATATAATAATCTATCACCAAGCTCTTTTATGTGTGTTCTGTAAGCTGCATTAGAGAGCCAGTTGTCTCTTGGCTTAATGTGTTCCCATCTTAAGCTTTATCGTTACTTAATACTAGACGAATATCTGATCAAACAGGCCCATAAATAATAATAAAATAAGCAGCCCGATATAATAAGGCAACGTATAAATATTTGGGGAAAACAGTATGCTTAAAACAAGTTTGTAAATTAATTAACACCGTTAACCAAGCTGAAACAAATTCCGTAAAAGAGTGTAACTGTTGCGTAGAGAGCGTGAACCTCGTAACGTGGTAGTTCGCTGAAATAGGTTTTCATAGTTCATATCTCCCCGGCGATACTCCATTTGCCTTGCACTACACGACTCCGTTCTCTCTATTACTTTATTTTCTCTTACCGTAGTTTGTCAGTTACAATTTCAATTGTAATTGCTACATTATAGCGTGACTTCTGGTATCCTATAATCTTTCTAAATAAATTGGGTATAAAATGCAAAACAAATACTAAAATCTACTTTGTTGTTCCTGAGATTTGAGCGTTCAAACAACGAATCCTTTGAACTTCATAATTTTGTGTAGATAAAAACCATCCATGTTAATAATACTCCTTTGCTGTTTCGATGAACTATGCAACGAAAATATATTGTTTAACATAAATGGTATATACATTTACAACACTCGGATTAGATTCTAAAACAACATTCAGAACATTTTCACTTTTTATACCACATGTTTTTGTTACTGCGGATTTCTGCTAGGTGCTATGTTAATAAATGTATAATATAAAAACTTGTGAACGTATTAAGTTTATTGGGTTGAAAAATTCACCTACATAATCTTGAATCACTGTACTGTATGTATTGTCTACCTGCAAAGATGCAGACAGAGGAGTGTGATAAAGCCTAATTTGAAGACACTGAAAAGGTAATTCACGTTTCTGTATTCCTCACGTTCAAACGCTCGTTGGTTTTCGGCTATTATGAATGAATGAATTCGTTTACATAATTCAAAGTAAATATATTTCAGGGTATAATAGCTTCAGTTGCTTAAATTTAATTAATCAATAATGTGTTACTGCAGAGTACGTTTTGTAATCACGTATAAAGCTTGTGAATGTGTACAGATTTTAACTTAAAATAGGATATTCAATTTAATTCTTTAGTGTTCGGAGTAAATTTTAGTTGGAAAAAGGAGTTTGACAGTTATTCGGCTAATAACTCCCAGCCAAGCATCTTCTGCGCCGTCGTCGTACAAAATACTGATTTGAGCCTTTATTAAAAATATTAACTTTTAAAATTTTAGCGTCAGTAAATTTTTTAACTTGACGGTGCCTTTCACGCTTTGGTGCTGTTGTTCCCCACACGACCTTGCTCATACGGACTCGACGGTGTGCCTTTGCTTTCAGCCTAGAATATCACTACGATATATTTACTAAAGTTGGTTCTAAGTTAAGTGATAAAAATATAATGACTGAAAGTGGACAGTAGACGGAACTTCGGTCCATGATAATAAAGGGTGCTTACGTATTAACACCACCGCGCTCGCCGACCACTATCGCGGCAAGCTCGTGTTATCTTTTTTCGTTTATCGTTATATTCTAACCTAACCTAACCAAATCGAGACGAAACTGTTTTATTTTAACTTAAAAATCATCAAGTTACTAATATACAAAATGCTGAGCCGGCCGCGGTAGCCGCGTTAAGTACCTATTAAAACATTCTTTAATGCTCTTCTGGATACAAGCTACTAGAATATTTCGCCAACTTCCTATAGGTACGTTGCACTTGAAATAATGTCATAGTAATATTTTATTTTATGCTAGCATCATGTGATGTTGTAATGGATACTACGCTATAGTGAATTAGAAAGAGGTTTGATTCATATTTTTAATGGAAATTTTAGCTATTATTATTATGCATGTAATATCTCCCTGAATACTTCAATACTGTAAAAACTGTTAAAAATGTGTCGTTTGTGAAGATGACCTCGTTTGATAGGTTTAACTGTCAAGGTTGTTATTAAAGCGTTATCACCGTCTTACCCCTATTACACCTAAGTAGGGTCACCACAACTTTTTTTCCTTTTCCACTCTCTTCTAACAGCTGCCATCTCAGCCATTCATAACTTCTCCGGTTTTCCTTTATTGGTCTAATTTCATACTTAACACTTTTCTGTTTATATGATTATCATCTTTCTTCATGAAATTCCCATACTATGTTAACGTCTTACTCCTCAATTCCACTGTTACTGGTGCTATTTTCAAATATCTGATATTCTCATTACTAATGTTACCCATTCTTGATATACCGCTCAATCCATTTTCACATTCGGCTCCCTGACAAATGTAATCCTTTCATCTTACAGATCCATACAAGACAACAGGTCTTATAATGTTTAAATACATTTTTCTTTAGTTTCAAGGGCACAAACTATTCAACATTTATCCTCTATGTATTTATACTATTTCTCACGCCTTGATCAATGTCACAGTCTCTTTGGACCCATGAATTGTGGCACCGAAAGATGAAACAGGTTGGTAATGTAATCAAAGCATTAATTCTTTATCATATTCTTAGTTCTATATCATATTAGGATTTTAATTAGTTTTTGGAGATAGCTATAAGGTATGTCAAGCACTGTCTTGTCCTTTTGCCACCAGAGACTAAGAAGACTTATAAGCCTGTAGTAGATGAGGTCCTTGTAATATCTTACGTATTAATGCAGTATATATACCAAATCATATATATGTGGGTATGAATAAACTAATCATTAAAATATTAAGTTGAATATTTTACATATTTGTTTCTAATTTCGATCCGTATAGTGAAGGATAGCTCAAAGGATTTGTATTCAGTAGCTTCATTAAAAAAAATTGTGCGTGTAACCGTCACACGCGATTGAAGTGAAACTTGTTATTTAAGTTCCGAATTAGTTGATAGATGACACTACCGATAATGAAGCTTTGATTTAATTTGTTACTTACTTACATTGAAACCACATTGCAGCACGGTCGCGCGTCCATATATAAATAATTAATTCTATAGTATTTTTATTATTATTAAATTTAATATTTTTTAGTACAATTTTTTTCAAAAAAATTTGATTGATTTGTTTATAAAGTATTTATTGACAAAATTAAGAATATTTAAAAACCGGATGGTACACACAACACAAACGTAATGCCATGTTACCGTAAAAGACTTCTGTTGCATTATCGTCCAGTTACCTCTTAGTCGCGCCTAAAAAAGTTTTACTTCAAAATCAAGGGGAATGACTTGTGTGTTTTCATATGTCATCTGAGTTAAAAGATTATGTTAAGACAACTTGTAAACTGTTACAAAATTGAATTAAAGATTATAACTGTGTCCATTGTGTTATCAATCATCCCACGTATATCTAATTATGCATTTAGTTTTATAACTGGTATCGATTTAAAATATTATGTGAATTATATCTACTAGGAAGTTTATTTAGACATCTCTATAGAGCACTGGTTATTTGAAGCTGCCAAAGTGACGTAAAACTTCGATGATCGCATTGTTACGGTTTGTAAAGCTATTGCTTGAAATGTCGACGTAGTACTTTGCGAAATTCGTGATTCTGTTTGGTTATTGTAGTGTACTGATGCAAAAAGTATATAATTATTTTCTTATTTTGAAATGTTAGTCTATGCTTGGAGATATTCCTCTCCTCTCTCCTTTCTCTCTCCCTCCCCTAACCCTTCCTCTCAAAGGGTGGCAACGCTCTTGTGACTTCTATGGTGTTGTTAGTGTCCATGGACGGTGGTGATTACTTAACAGCAGGTGACCCACCTGTTCGTTTGACACAATTGACATAAAAAAAGTATTGAAGGTTCGATTATCAACACGCTCGTCACATGTATTCTAGTAGTTAGCAGTTTCTATGATTTTAATAAAGTTTGCTGCATTCAAATATAATGTGCCATTTTAAATATTGTACTAAAGGCTGATACACACGAGTTATATAATTTTTAATCATCATTTTGTGTAAGATTAAACCTATTAAATATTCTAACCATTCTAGACGAACTATTATATCGTAATTTAACGTGAGCTAAGTCCTAGGCTGTTGTTAACGGTAGGTATTTAAAAAAAAAAAAGTTAGTCAAGCAAAATACAATAAGAATTGTAATACCGGTTTATTATAAAAAAGTTTTTGGATATCTAATTATTACAGATAGATTAAGGGGTAAGATAAGATGTAAGGGGTGTCAAATAACATCTCAGACTTGAGACATCCAAGCCAACCTCACGTGCACGTAGTGTACCCTGCTGAATAACGAACGAGGCAATGGCGAAAGCGGGGTGGTAAGGTTTTACAGCTTGACTGGGTCGCGACCACCATGTATATGGCGAAAAAGCCCGTAATAGTGATTCGCTTTTGCGGGTCGCGTTTCGGGATCAGCCTGTACATATCCAACTTTTCGCAGGCCGGCATGACAGCGGCGACCGCCGATGGATAGTGTGTCACTAGGTGGTTGCCATTGTTTTTGAGTTGTACTGCGCTTACCATCAGGCAGAGTGCAGTCACTTTGCCGTGCTACTATAAAAAAAAAACGTTTATATTCAATTGGAGACGTTTCTTAAATTGTTTTATTTTCTTAACAAAATTATTATAGTATTTCTTTTTACAAAATTAAAAATGCTTAGGTAGAGTATATTCAGATTTCAAATTAAATACACGTATTATATTATTATTACTTTAATAAACTTATCTTAGATTGTTTTTATTACTCTTAAATCTTATTTATTTATCATTTAACTACTTTTCCTCACGGTTTCGCTCGCGTTAATAAAAAATTGACATGCCCTTCCAAAACAGTACTTTTTTCTCGATCAAAGGTACAGTATGATTTTTCTTGTACCGCTTACAACGTTTTGAAAGCGTTACAAACAATTATAATAATTAAACAAACTCACATTCGCTTTTGTAATAGTAGTAAGAATATTCACACATACTGAATAGATTAACATAACTTCAGGAGTTTAATTAGTCTCGCAAACATTACTTTGATCCTAAACTAAACTTACCAACTTATGATATACTCAAAGAGCTAAACATTGATGCATTACACAGAACAATGAACTTAACTCACTGTGAACACTAATGCTATTGTTATGTTAATGTCGAGGGTGTGTCTGACGTCACGAGAACGAGTTTAGAATATTTGATTGTTCATAGACGAGCCTTACAGGTAACAAAAACATTTATACATTGAACGATTTTTAATAGAAATCAGAGAGTTATTACAGAGTTCATTAATTGAACGAGATCATTTGAAAGAGCTTTTCGTTGCTTACTGCCGCGCTATTCATAAACGCCGTAAAGAATGTGTTAACGGTCTTAAGAAAAATGTGGTATAACTTGAAATTTTTATTTGTGGTTACCTAAAATTCGTTACGCAAAGATTAGTATATATATTTATACATATACAATACATATATATATACAATTTCAAATTTGACAGCATTTTTCTCGAAACCGTTAACATGTTATTTACTGCGTTTATGATTAATTGCGCGGCAGCTTAGCAAACAACACCGCAAGTCTATTTGACTCATTTTATAGGGGAGTGAGAAAACAGTTCTTTTATTGCATTATCTTGCATCGATCTTGATGTGGTAATTAGTGATTTGAAGATTGATCTGTTACTGGTGGAAAAGTTCAAAATGTGCAGTGTAATATGACACGTCATGAGAATATTTATTCAATTTATCTAATGAAATTTAAAAGTAAAAACCGCCAATTTTTGACTTAGACGGTTTTGTTTGCTAAACGACGTTTTGTAATTTTTAAACGTTATATTCCTACACTAACTATGCCCTTTTTTTTTTTTTTTTTTTAACTGCCCTAACCTAGCCTAATGTAATGAAAACATTGACTAATAAAATTATCTGAATGTATTAGTCCATTTACATATCTACTTTTCTCTCGTACTTAAGTCGCGTCGTCATTAAAATTACAGTAACTTTTGATAGAGTGAACCGATTTTAATGAAACCAAGAGTAAATGTTACTCGAGGATATGCTTTTCTTAGTGAAGCTTTATCGGGAACGTAGAACTTTAGCAGAGATGTGTTTTCAAAGAAACAGACATACATTTCTAAAAATGATTGAAATGTATTTTATTATTTGTGCCAAGATTAAACCAGAATACATGCAACATTTTTTTTTTCACAAAAATCTAAAAAGTACAGACACGTTCGATTTATATTCTTACTAGCCGACCCGTGACCACTTCGTTGGGCGGTAATACGTAAGCGTGGAATGGTTATTTTGCGCTAAAACGCAGCGGAAGCTCTGAAAAGGAAAAAAATACCTCGATTTTGCAACATTATTCATTGCTGCTCCGCTCCTGTGGGTCTTAGCGTGATGATATATTGCCTATAACCTTCCCTGATAAATGAGCTACATAACGCTGAAAGAATCTTTCAAATCGGACCAGTAGTTCCTGAGATTACCCCTTACAACGTCACAAACTCTACCTCTTTATAATATTAGTATAGATATATACTAGTGGGCCCGGCAGATGTTGTCCCGCCCTAAATATAAAAAAAAATCATTGACAAATTATATACTAAAACTGCATGAAAATTCGTTCAGTAGTTTTTGAGTTCATCGCGAACAGACAGACAGACACGGTAGAGGACTTTGTTTTATACTATGTAATGATTTAGTGTTGAGTAAACCAGTACAGATCATATTTAAAAAAGTGATTATGCTATTATGGTTTGTTGTGTCAAATAATATTTGGAATTACTTTACAATCTTTTACAATAAAATTTGGGTGTTCTGTTTTACAGTCAAAACCGGTTAGAGTATGATAAAAGAGTACGTGCACAGGCTCGTGCCATGGCTGCCACGGAGTGAATGGTATTAAAATTTTGGGGACTTGAACTGGCCATGGACGCAGCGGAAGCTCTGAAAAGGAAAAAAATACCTCGATTTTGCAACATTATTCATTGCTGCTCCGCTCCTGCGGGTCTTAGCGTGATGATATATTGCCTATAACCTTTCCTGATAAATGAGCTACATAACGCTGAAAGAATCTTTCTAATCGGACCAGTAGTTCCTGAGATTACCCCTTACAACGTCACAAACTCACAAACTCTACCTCTTTATAATATTAGTATAGATTATATATATATAGATAGATCTGGTTATTCTGGATTAGGTACAACTCTTAACTCGATCACAAGCGAACATATATTTTTTTGTTATAAAATATATCCGACATACTTGTATTTAACATGATGTCCACTTATTCTGTTTATATGAATTAACCCGTAACTTGAGTTAGTCTTAGACATAGTATATTGTTCTTAGGTACACTTTATTGTAAATGTAATGTACAGAGATCTTGATGTGAATTCACCTGTAAGTGGATTTCAGCGGTATTTAGTAACGAATTGAATAATACGTTTCAACCGCACTCCTCTATCAACTTGTCATTCCGATGATAAAATAGATTGTAATCTAAGAGACAATATTTGAGTAACCCTAGTATTAGGAAAGTTATAAAATGATAGCTTTTGCCGGCGTTTCACACGCGTTAATGTAAATTTAACTTATTCCTCGAAAATAGTACTTTTTTATGGATGAGTAGTACCTTATGTTTCTTTCTGTATGTCTGAACGTGTATACAAAGTTTCACGACGACTGGTCGAGTAATTAGGGTGTGAAAGCGTAACAAACAAACAAACTAACATACGTGTTTGTAAATAGCTGTGTTGTTTATTACCTTCTACTCTCCTGTGTATACGCACCATATCGCTTGCTCCACTTCATACATCGCTGAATGCTTAATGCTTAGAATCGTAATTTCTTAAAACCTTAATAAGCTTATAAACAAGATCCGTGCCTGTATCAGTGTGTACACGCGGAGGAAGTGGAACTCCTTTGACTTATATGTATTTTGTAATGCTCATAAACTATATACAATACGAATTCCTCTAGTATAAATTCTTAAATATAAATTTACTCATTTTGATATACTGCTAGACTAAGATAGTACTATACATACACATACATACATAAGTACTAACATATACACAAATATAAACCCATCTTATGTTTAACACTTAACGCGTGCCATAACAAGTCTCACTGCAATAAATAAAAATATCGTTATAATTCTTATACTGGGTGACTGGTTATTCGTTAGCAATATTTTAACAGGATATTCAGTGCTCGATAGTTGTTCTAAATCAATTAAAAAATAGGTGCTTAATATTTGACCCAATTATCTAGAAAATACAAAAATTATAGTCAATCATCTACCCGTCTATGTTAAAGCATAGCGTCAATGAGCTTCAGGTGTAATAAAAGTGTTATGAAAGTGAAACCAACTGAGAAAGGATAATTTTTCGAAGTTTGAACAAACAGAAGGATTTATTGCCAGTTTTTTTATCGAAAGTTATAAACTCCGGAACGCCGCTCGCAGGTTTTGTCACTGGTCATTCAACTTAGGTTTATTTAAATTTGTACACATACTTTTAAGAGTCTTAAAGCAAACTTTAACATACGTTCTATTTGTTATTTATTAGTATTTGTCTTGATATTATTTTATATGTTAAATGTGACCATGAACTATCACACGCTTGAAGATAATTCTCTTTAAACAGTCACGGTGTATAAGTAGAAAGTGCTTAAAATGCAAAACTAAAACAATTTCATCGAATTCTATCCTAGTAGTTTTTCATGATGCACGCACAACAATAGACCAGTTATTATATTTATATAGGTATTAGTTGGGATTTTGTTGTCTTTTATATGATGAATGAATAGATTCAAAAGTCAAAAATCTAATGTTAGTACTTTAAATAAGAACCAAACAACGCTGGAACTAATCTGTTCAAATGTAAACATGCTATTTTGTAATTTCGTGGAGTGCAAATATAGTGACGACGAGCACAACGGTCGTTGAAAACGGGAATCGAGAATATCACGTAATAGTACGTCATGCATTGGACCAGGCATGAGACGGGCATCGCGAAAATAGACTTAGCGAAAAATCGATACGAAGGCGCTGGGTTCGCATACCCGGCGCCCTTTAAATTTGGGCCAATTTTTATTGCTTTTCTTCTCGTATTATTACGATTTTATCTAATAAAAACTATATTAAATACACCGAGAATTTAAACATGATTTCGAACACAATATAGACGAATAATTTGTAAATATCAAAGTGTGCTCACGTTAGTGTTTATTCAATTCCATGTTTAGTTACAGATGACACACTATGATTTTGTCAGTGCCGTTATTTAAAACTTTTGTTTTTTTTTATGTCATAGGTGGCAAACGAACAAGTGGGTCACCTGATGTTAAGTGATCACCACCGTCCATGGACACTAACAACACCAGAGGAGTCGCAAGTGCGTTGCCACCTTTTGGGGGAAGGGTTAGGGGAGGGAGAGGGAAAGAAGAGAGGAGAGGGAGGGGAGGTGGGCCCCCGGCGCTGGGGGGGAGGTGGTCCTCCAGCGCTCTTACTGGCCGAACGAAACACAACACAACACTGTGTATATGTAATATTGATATTTTGCAACTCCTCATACATTGGATTGATTAATAGAATTTATAAAACTGTATCATATAATTATTGCTCCGAGTGCCAATAGATATGAAAACCACACTAATATTAATAATTCTAATAAACAAACTCGGAAATTGAAATATGTCATTCATTCACACTATATTTAATACTAGCCGACCCGTGGCGGGGCGGTAATACGTAAGCGTGGAATGGTTATTTTGCGCTAAAACGCAGCGGAAGTTCTGAAAAGGAAAAAATACCTCGATTTT
This sequence comes from Antheraea pernyi, assembly GCA_015888305.1. NCBI lineage: Eukaryota > Metazoa > Arthropoda > Insecta > Lepidoptera > Saturniidae > Antheraea > Antheraea pernyi. Next base: position 33,643 of record MU161046.1, read on the forward strand.
GCAACATTCTTCATTGCTGCTCCGCTCCTATGGGTCTTAGCGTGATGATATATAATAATGATATATAATAATATATAAGATGATATATAATAATATAAAACCTTCCCTGATAAATGAGCTATATAACACTGAAAGAATTTTCCAAAATATTCAATCTAGTAAATGATAAAAAGATTGTTATGTACTACGATAGATTATGGCTGCAGCCTTACCCGTTTGCATATAGCTTCATATTTTTTCTATTGCTACAGCTACATGAATTTTTTTGGAGTAAAATCTTCGTTAAGCGCCTTGAGCGGTTTATTTGGTACGACACAAGTTTATAATTTCGCGTCATGACATGCTACGTAAGCATGACCGGCCGTATTGCGTTTGCGCGGCTTGCGTCGCTCTACCGACGGGTCATGACACGCTACGTAAGCATCACCGGCCGGCTTTCTTTCTTTCTTTCTATAAAAATGTAGTATATAATTATTGCTCTGTGTGCTAATAGATATGAAAACCACACTAATGTCAATCACTTTTGTAGCTGCATCGACTTTTTTATTTATTTAACTATGTGCCGATTTTATTTCGTTAAGTTTAAAAGCAATTACATTATTTTTTGTATACTTATAAACAACTTCTTGGAACTTGTAATTAATCTGAAACATTACTGCTGAATTATTAATATCGAATCAGTATAATTTCATAAAGATAAGTTTCATTTCCTCAGAAATAGCAAGGGAATAAACTAAGCCGATTAGTAACAAACTCCGATGAATAATTCATTAATTGACTGCAAGAATTTTACCTCTCTTTAACAAAGTGACAATATATTATGTAAGTAGTTTTTATCGACTCATTAAAATATGTATAACTTTACAATTACGTTTATCTGTATATTCCTAATGAGGCAGACTATCTATTAATATAGTGGTAATTTTTTTTATATGGTAAATAAAGCCGGATTTAAAAATATGTTCTCTAAAAATTCATCAAAATATCCTTGACAAATAGATAGGTAGCCTTGACTGGGTGTTTTAAATTGTAATAAATCTGTTACTATTACTACTAACTAATCACTATTCGATTTTCAAATTCAACGTTTTACTAAGAGTCTGTCCAGATGAGGCGTACCCGAGATACTAGAGCTACATATATCACGTCCAAATGGTGCGGCGCGTTTCCTAACTCGCGCGTAAATCGCGTGCAATGAGCGAAACTCTCGAATCCCGCGCTCCTCGAGATACTCAGGTCCCATTGCCGCGTTCAGTACTACGCGCGAGTCTGTGGCGAGTCGACATAGTTGTCAGTCGTCTATCCGTACGACGTATCCCAGCATATGCGACATTTCCTAGGACACAAGAAGCCTCCGAAAAAGCCAGAAACAGACGAGAACGCTGAGAACATCAACAGACGAAATACGTTGATCTCTATGATCAGACAAGCCGCCAGAACAAAAGGAGAACGCCCACGCACAGAAGCCGAGAAGACATGCATAGCGTACCTAGGAAAAATCTTTATCTAGGTACGCTATGCTGCAGACCGGCCACGCAGGTGGCCCGTTTATCACATCACCACAACCAGATCACCAACAACACAGGCGCGATTACTCGGCTGCTCCGTAGAGCGGGACACGAGCGAGTCGCGCCATCGACATCCAACAGACGCAGAAAGCGTCAAATAACACGCCCTTTGTAAAGGGCGACGTGTTGAAACCACCATCAAGATGATTCGTCCTGGAATGGTCTCCCCGAGAAAAATGCGTCGTTCGACGATTCCCAGGTAATTTCTAAGTATTTACTCAAACAAAGTGCGTAGGTAAGTAAACTTTTTTGTTATAGATGACATATTGGCTGGTTGTAAAAAAAACTTTGATTATGTTTTGTTTTTTCATCAAATTCAAACGAGTGCGAATTTGTTTGAATTTAAGTGCGTTTTAATTGCTACGTTTAGTCTTGATTTTATAATTTTACCAACCATTTAAATAAAGTTAGCGACAAAATTGAATTGTTAGATATTCTTTACGTCATGAAGCGACTTCATTTGATGGCAGATGAAATGCAAAGAGCTGTAGGGATGTTGCAAGCGGGAAGTAATCAATCTCAGGTATCTCGACATTTTGGCATTCATAGAAGTGTTATTTGTCGTCTTTGGCAGCGCTACAATAATACAGGAGAACCCGCTGAACAGCATCCAGGCCGTAAAAGGAGTACAACCACTCGGCAAGACCGGTACATACAACTGACTGCAAGACGCCAGCCGATGTTAACCGCTCGAGAGATAAGTTTGAGGCTACAAATTTCAAGTGGTGTTGATGTAAGTCCTCAAACTGTGCGAAATCGACTGCATGAGTACGGCCTACGAGCTCGACGCCCAATCAGGTGCCCACCGATACGTCACGGGAATCGCGCTCGTCGATATGAATGATGTAGAGAACGCATAATATGGACCCAGGAACAATGGGATAAAATTATGTTTTCCGATGAGTCGCGATTCGGGTTTAAACCTGATAAAAGAAGGGTGCGAGTGTATCGTCGGCCCGGAAATACTGAAAGGCTCAGGTGCGTTCAGGAAGTTCATCCATACAGCGGCTCAACAGTTATGTTATGGGCGGGTATTATGAAGAACAGGCGAACTGAGCTCGTTTTTGTAAATGGAAACATGAATGCTGAAAATTACATTGAGGATATTCTCAGACCTTATGTCTACCCATTTGCACAAACCTTTGGCTCCGATTTTAGGTTAATGCATGACAATGCGCGTTCACATACAGCTCGGCGAACCAGTGAATACTTTGCAACGGAGAACATCCGGGTATTGCCCTGGCCTGCACAATCGCCAGATCTCAACCCCATCGAGCACGCATGGGACATGCTCCAGAGACGTGTTTTGAAGGACTTGGACGGAGCGACAACAACCCAACAGCTGAAGGATTTGCTACAATTCCATTGGGAGCGAATACCGCAAGATGACATAAACAGTCTCATTAATTCAATGAATAATCGTTGCCGACAAGTTCTGAATAGCAGAGGAGACCATACTTTGTATTAAATTGTTCTATTCTTTCACAATAAATACATTTTCTTTAGAAATTTCATTTTGTAAGAAAAAAGTTTAGTTTCTTATGTATCTTAGTTTCTACAGTATATTCTAATATTGTTCATTTCTGTTATTAAAAGAACTTATAAAGACAACAGCTGTTATTTTTACATCATAGAACCCTAAAGATATTATTTTAAAAATAAAATACAACGTTATAATGTGAAAAACCATCCTAAAATTTAAATTAGTATATGTTGCTTAGACTTTTTTGATGAGTGTATTTTGAAGCGCGCGAGTGGAGTCGCGCGTAAATCGCTTCATCTGGACAGGCACTAAGAAATGAACTAATGAAATCAACATGGGATCCCTATAAAAGTATCTTCTCCATTTTGAAGTCGGTTAAATAATATTGGAAGTCTGTGACATTTTTTTATAATATCTACAGTATAACGTTCGTCGTCTTTTGTTTTCAGATTTGACAAGCAATCGTCAAATTGACGATTATCACTGGCATTACCAAGTGGGTATGCTTTGCCAAGTGTCTTGTGATCACTTCAGTGTTTTAATGATGTTCTTCTTGTTAGTACCTTCTATGGAGTTTTAGAGACATTTCATAATTCACGGTCAGTGTTATTATTTCGATGCTCTTTCACTTGTCCGTAATAACCAAACTGTACTAAGTAAAATAACACCAACATTTCACAATAGGATCAAACGACGCAAAATCATGACTAAGTCGGTTAAAATGGGAACTGAACAACAATTTTCACTTTTAATATTAATTCTGTTAATAAATTTCAAGATTTCCCGCCGGTTTTCTATTTCACTAATTCACTCACTTTTTATATAGAGATTTTTTAAACCAAATTCTTCACTTTTCCGTACTATTCAGTGAAATAGAAAACCGGCGGGAAATCTTGAAATTTATTAACAGAATTAATATTAAAAGTGAAAATTGTTGTTCAGTTCCCATTTCAACCGACTTAATAAAAAGGAGCTTCTTTATTCGACCCCTATTTATGTATATTAAATTTTTATAATTTGTGGCCATATTAAATTGTTGTATTTAACCATAAGATCATATTATGTATGTCACGGAAATTGAGAAATAAAGGAAAAAATATATAATATTTAACATTATCTACACTTATATTATAAAGAGGTAAAGTTTGTGAGTTTGTGTTGTAGGGGGTAATCTCAGGAACTACTGGACGGCTTGAAAAATTCTGTCAGTGTTATATAGCTCATTTATCTAGAAAAATTATAGGTTATAATACCACATTAAGACAAATAGGAGTGGATCACCAATGAAGAACGTTTCAAAATCAGTTTTTTTTTCCTCTTGAGAGCTTCCGCTGCGTGTTAGCGTTAGTCCAAATTAACTATTCCACGCGGACGAAGTCGCGGGCAGAAGCAAGTGTATATATATATATATATCATCATCTTCTTACCCTTATCCCACCTAAGTAGGATCGGCACAACATGTTTTTCTTTTCCACGCTCGCCTATCAGATGTCATCTCAGTTATCACACCTTTTACACACATACCATTTTTCACACAATCCATCCATCCTTTTTTCGGTCTTCCTCTACTCTTATATCCATCGACCGTCATACTCAATATATATATATATATTGATTGCATTAATTATTTAGTATAACAATTATCTATCGCAATTTGATTAGCAACCCATACATATTATTATTATTTAGTCAATATAGCGAATAGTGTCAACTAGCTAATCACGTGATGTTTAGCGGCTCCTTAATTAGGCAAAGTTAATTGAACGACAGCCGAGTCTCGTGTGAATCTATGAGAACAGAGTGCCGATGATTGATTCGCAACCGCCGTCCGTTGTGATTGATTAATGACGTATTGAGTAACTCCCACTCGCGACATGTTCTTAATTCACTGACCGTTCTTATTCAAACGATTTCTTTCTTATATTTTAAGGGATTTTTGGTCAATTCTAACATGCTAGCCGCGTCGCCACGTTCGCTCTCGTTTATTACAATATTTGAAAAACTTGAACTATAACAAATTATGTACTGTTAAATTATATTTTAAAATATTGGCTAGATATTTAAAAACATTATCCGCTATTTTGAGATCTGAGTATTAAAAAATCAGCCGAGGGGTTAAATATGTCTTCCTCCTCCGCTTGCCAACCGATTTTCTTTTTTTTTTGTTAGTTAGATAATTATGAGCTTTAGTGTTATAAAGACAAACAATTTAGTAATAGGTTTTTTTTCTTAAATCATGGAAAATTTATGAATTATTATCAAATTCCGACCAATAGGTTGTCAGTAATATTTATTATTCATTAGTATGTCTAGTAATCTTGACTAATACTATAAATGTGAAAGAGAGTTTGTTGGTTTGTCACGCTTTTACGCCTTAAGTACTCAACCGATCGTAATATTTTTTTTTATATAATAGCAGGCAAACGAGCAGGCTACCCGCTCTGATGTTAAGTGATCACTGCCGTCCATAGACACTAGCAACACCAGTGGAGTCGCAAGTGCGTTGCCAGCCTGTGTTTGAGGGGAAGGGGTAGGGGGAGTAAGGAGGGGAGAAGAGAGGACCGACCGAGCGAAACGCAACAATGCAAGCACTGTTACTTCACGTCGATTTTCTATGAGAGGGTGGTACTACCTCGGGCGAGTCGACCCATTCAAGCTGAAACCAATAATAACTTCAGCGAGGCTCTACCACCTTCAGGAGAGGCTCTACCACCTACATACACGTGGGGTACGAAAAAGGACACAGTGTATATTTTATCCACAAAAAGTACAGTTCTCGTGGGATAAGTCAAAATGACATCCACGCAAGTGAAACCAAAGACAAAGTCAAATTTTATTATAACTTGCCTTTATGCTACGGGCCCTTTTTTACGTGGGGAAATCCCATATGGATACACCACCCTCTTGGGGGAGAGGGTGGCTCTGGCTACATCATATCAGCTCTATATTTCGTTTATCTTTTTTAAACTTTATTTTTGGTTACCAATCTTTTAGATTATTACTGCGATTATCGAGTAGTTAATAGTATTACAAGTTAGTGTCGTGCGATCATTTCAATGTCAATGTTAATGTTCCAACAAGATGGTGGATCGCTCGTTACAATTTTCCAGGGAATTTTTGTGGCATCTCAGAATTCATGTTCCATGGTATTATTTTACATTCACATCACCTATGCACAATAAACAATTTATATTACATAAAACACCACCAATTTCACAGAATATAGAGTCAAGTAAAACAAGTTTTTTTTTATATCATAGGAGGCAAACGAACAGATGGGTCACCTGATGTTAAATGATCACCACCATTCATAGACACTTGCAACATGAAGAGAGTCGCAAGTGCGTTGCCAGCCTGTGTTGGGGCGGGGGAGAGGAAGGGGAAGGGGTGGGTAGGTGGGTCTCCGGCGCTCTCACTGACCGAACGAAACGCAACAATGCAAGCACTGTAAGTCGGTTTTCTATGAGAGGGTGGTAGTACCCCGGGCGAGCCGACCCATTCATGCTGAAACCAGTAATAGCTTCAGCGTGGCTCTACCACCTACAAAGATTACGAATAAATATAATAAATAAGATTATGAATAAAATATAAAATCCACTCACTACATGGCAGACTAAAATCCAGCCAAAAAACTCTTGGTTTATAATTGTACTTTTTTAAAGTTACTTAACAACTTTAAATTGTGAATGTCTATCATTAGTCACGTCACGGAACGAAACCTCGAATATTTGTTCTTATTAATTCAATACTTGGTTTCAACGGAAGGAATGTCACTAAGGAAGGTAAAACAAAAGACGATGTCCAACCATAAAGTTATTATTCTGGTCGCGTAGAACTTTCTTTATAAACGAAATGAACTTGTTTGAACTAAAAATACCGGGCGAACTTGTTGGCATATACGAAACGAGTAATTCAATTTTATTTGCAAGCGAAATTAATCATACCTCCAGTCTATGACTTGTTCATCCTTGTAATACTAATGAGGTTTAAATTAATATTGCTTTGTTTCTTTATACAGTTAAAGAGTATCTTGAAAATATACGAGTTAATCGGACATTAATCGGATTAATATGACATACGAGAAAGTTTGTGAGATATTTTTTTTAACGTCAAAAGCAGGCAAACGAACTTGAGGTCACCTGATGTTAAGTGATCACCGTCCATAGACACTAGCAACACCAGGGGAGTTGCAAGTGCGTTGCAAGCCTGTGTATGGGGGAGGAGTAGGGGGAAAGGAGGTGAGCGTCCGGCGCTCTCACTGACCGAACGAAACGCAACAATGCAAGCACTGTTACTTCACGTCGGTGTTCTGTGAGAGGGTGGGACTACCCCGGGCGAGCTGACCCATTCATGCTGAAACTAGTATTACTAATACAGCGTGGCTCTACCACCTTCCAATGGATCGATGTCTCTTTTATGTAGGAACTAACGGTACAGTAATACACCTTATGAATGAATAACTGGTAAAAACTGCATGCAAATCCGTTCAGTAGCTTTTGAGTTTGTCGCGAACAGACAGACAGACGCGGTGGAGGACTTTGTTTCATAATATGTAGTGATAACTCTTTCAGACAATTACTCGCCTCATAACTCTCCACTCTTGTGTCGCGCGAGTTAGTTTAAGCGAGCGTGAATGTGTGACATTTAGTTCAAGTACAAGCTAAAAACAGTATATCATTTCCAGTTACTCTGCGATAAAATGATGTCGGCATTCATTTATTTCACATTCAACTTAAATATTCTCACAGAATTTATTTAAAACGTATTAAACTATTTTTGCGATGAAATAAAATGTTAGATTTATTTATTTAAAAACAAATGACTCGTCCCGTGTTTTTTTTTAAATGTCATAAGTGGCAAACGAACAGGTGGGTCACCTGCTCTTAAGTGATAACTACTGTCCATGGACACCAACAACACCAGAGGAGTCAGTCGCAAGTGCGTTGCCACCCTCTAGGGAGAAGGGATTAGGGGAGAGAGATAGAGAGGAGGAGAGGGGAGGGGAGGTGGGCCTTTGGCGCTCTCACTGACCGAACGAAACGCATCAATGCAAGCACTGTTACTTCACGTTGGTTTTCTATGAAAGGGTGGTACTACCCCGGACGAGCCGACCCATTCATGCTGAAACCAGAAATAGTTTCAGCGTGGCTCTACCACGTGTTCATCCATTTTAACAGCTGATTTAAGTCATATAAGCTATGCAATAATCTCTGCACAGCTTTGTTATTGTTACGGGTTAAATCTGTGATATCTATACATATAATATAATGTAAATGTAACGTGTCTGTACATTATCGATTTTCGTGAAAAAATTTTTTTTGCAGATGTCTAAGAATCTAAGTAATAGAAAACATTTCAAACATTTTAAGAAATGTCTGTTTGTATGAACACGCATCACTGCTAAAGTTCACTGTAAATCGTAAAGCATATCCTCGGGAGTAATTTAGTGTTTGTTTCATTAAAATCGGTCCACTCTATCAAAACTTATTGTAGTTTTAATGACGACGCGGCGTAAGTACGAGAGTAAAGGATACGAGTAATATTTTTTTACATTAGTTTGCACGCGGACGGAGTCGCGGGCACTGCTGGTCTTATATCACTGCGACAACATTACACATTTCACCTCCACACACGTGTACGCATACACGCTTACACATGCAAGTGGAAGGGTTTTATTTTTTCCCCTTATCAAACTGAAATAGTTTAGAATATTATCCGATACGAAATATATATAAGGGTTGTTGAGGTATGTATGCTTGGTACACATATATGTTTCAACAACTCATATATGTATGAATAGTTAGCTTAGCTTAGGTTAGCTCAGATAGGTCGCGAATTGCATGTATCAGGCAACAGCCAAAGCCGAGGTGTGCCGCGCACCCTTGAGCTAGTTGTCAAAATAAAATCGGCTGAGTGCCTTAAGCGCTCGCCTTAGTAGTCCGGTGAAGCTGTTAAGACCTTGCTTGGTCAATAGCGTAGTCAGTTCGAAAAAAAAAATACTGGTCTTCTAATTAAATTATTGAAATTATGCGCTGTAAAGAGCAATATTAATCTACATTAAATTGAACAACGTAATCAGGAACAGCTAAATAAGTTCTCACTGTAATTCTCACAATTAAATCTCAACTATGTATAATTATAACTTCGCAAATAGTCTATAAACCTACTACTAGTTTGTATACGCGATTCTGTTCTCGTGCAAATCATCTTTTTTTTTTTAAAGTGAAACTTCTCTAGAATCGTTGTGATTTCAAACCAGATGCAACGGAAAAAACGATAGGTAAGAGACACAAATACAAAAATGTGTAGGATGAAGCCAACAAAGATTGAGACAGAAATATATATACTATTTTATATTATCGGTCTCTCCTCTTTGTGCCATGCTTCGTAGCATTCCCAATCCCGTCTTCTAAGCATAGTCGCCTGTAATTAGTGAGCCAGAGCGAGAGAGCAAATGTCGGTGTGTATGTATATTGCACACTGTTCAATACTTGCTTGTATACTTAATATATGTGAGCTAATACTACTGTACACTGTAACATATGTTAAATACAACATAAAATATCTTTTAAAATTAATCAAAATACTTTCATTTCTAAACAAATTAACTTTGTTATTATCATAACCTTGTTATATATATTCATCTCATTCTTTTGTCGATTTACTGAAGTTTCACTTCTATCGTGTGTGAATCGCACACACACCTTTTTTTTGCTCGAACTGGCAACGCTATTGGCCTAGGAAGGCCTTAACAGCTTCATCGGACTACTTCTCGTGAAAATCGTTTTGTTGTTTCATGGGAGTTGTGTTTGATCTGGAATAATCGTAGATCGTCTTTTTTTTTTGGAAATTTATCTCTATCACTTAAGCTTAACTGTTTACCAATTTCACTTAACTCCTATAAAAATGATGAGCATACTGCATAGATAATAACTTGAAAAATCCATACGCTAGTAAAACTAGTCAAAATCAACTTATATGAAACGGAGTTAGTTCGGATAAATAGCAGATACTTCAATTTTATTTATACGTATAGATTGTCAAGTAAAGCGTAAAATAAGTTTTAGAAGTAATTTAATGATTCTGTCGAGAGCCGCGGCTGACGATACAAATGGAAATTATTTGAAGTCAAAACAAAAGGTATTTTCAATCAACTCGCGCTTTTGTTCTTATGTTTGTCTCTAGGTTTATTACGGCATTTTAAAGGACGTAACATTTTAAAATAGATCATGGTTTGATGGATGTGCTCAGCATTGAAAATCAAAATATACTTTATTCAATTTAGGTCCTGAGAAGCCCACTATCCGGCAAATCGGTAATGTTTTTGGAACTTTGTTATAAAACCTAAAAAACTGTTTTTGGACGGGGTGTGTCTGAAGCATGGAATGACCAACTTATTGCTGTTTCTAGTATTTCAATTATGCTGGTCTTTTACCAGATCCAGCATATCTAAGTTTTTGCGGACATACATTAAATTATCAAGAATATATTGGGAGGGCAGAGTTAAGATACCGAATTCCTGAAACTTAGTCTTTAATGATTCTGAACGTCAAAGTTACCACCGGTTCAGAAAACAACCCAGTCATCGAGAAGAACCGGCAAGAAACTCAATCTGGTTTATCTTTTTATGATATATATTTCTACAATAACATAAACATTTACATTGGTTATTAGTGGATGCAGAGAGAGGGGCGTCAGTTCCAGACGTCACAATCGTTCACATATTGATCCACCCTGTAATAGCCTTTTGATATTAAAACCCACTTAACACGGTTCTTGAACTCACTATCCGGCAAATCGGTAATGTTTTTGGAACTTTGTTATAAAACCTAAAAAACTGTTTTTGGACGGGGTGTGTCTGAAGCATGGAATGACCAACTTATTGCTGTTTCTAGTATTTCAATTATGCTGGTCTTTTACCAGATCCAGCATATCTAACTTTTTGCGGACATACATTAAATTATCAAGAATATATTGGGAGGGCAGAGTTAAGATACCGAATTCCTGAAACTTAGTCTTTAATGATTCCTGTGGCCTCATATTATAAATTGCTCGAACTGGTCCTTTTTGTAATAGCAATATGGTGTCCACCTCAGCTGCTGTCCCCCACAACAAAATACCATAAGACATTAAGCTGTGGAAGTAAGCGAAGTAGACAACCCTAGTAGTGGCAATATCTGTTAGCTGGCGAATCTTTATAACTGCAAATGCAGCAGAACTTATTCTTCCCGCCAATTATTTTACGTGAGGACCCCATTGTAATTTCGAATCAAGTGTAATACCCAAGAACACAGTATTGTCAACTAACCCTACTAGATTCCCATCGATCTCGATTCTACTATTAGTAAACCGAATAGATCAAATCTACTTTAACGCGAGCGAAGTCTCCAGCAAAAGCTAGTATGTATACAGCTTAATATTAATATAAGTAGTACCGATAGTAGTTAATTATTTAGCTTTGAAATTTAAAGCCAATTGGTTGACTACAGGACTAAAAATCACAGATAATCACACGAATGAATGAATACACAAAAGAATCAGAGCTTAGTTATCTAAATAATACTTAAAATAAAATTTTCGATTGGTTTGCGTTAAATAATCTATTGCATAATGTTTGTGTATTCATTCATTCGTGTGATTATCTGTGATTTTTAGTCCTGTAGTCAACCAATTGGCTTTAAATTTCAAAGCTAAATAATTAACTACTATCGGTACTACTTATATTAATATTAAGCTGTATACATACTAGCTTTTGCTGGAGACTTCGCTCGCGTTAAAGTAGATTTGATCTATCCCTCGGTGCGATTCGAAACAGTCCAATTTTTTCCATACCATTTATAAGTTGGGACCTTTATTTGTAAGTCATTATTTGTCATCCTTCCCACTCCTTAAGTCTACGATCTACAATTTTTTTATGATACTCAATATATACTATATCACTTAGGATAATCGAGGCAGTCATAAGGACTGCCAACAGAAGTGAAAACTTAATAGAATATTAAAATTTTAAAGAATTATTAAAATTTCATAAATTCAATTATTATTAGTTATTATTAGTCTTGTTTTCACATCTATTGGCATTCCGAACAATAATTATATACATTTTTACATGAATAATTAATCAAATATATGATAGATAGGCAGCATAATTTTAACGCGAAATATCAATATTAAATATACATAGACCGCTATACGACGCGCCGCTAGTCTGACGCAACGTGCCCAAGCACAATTCGGTCGGTCATGCTCACTAGCATGTCATGATGCGAAATCCTAACTTTACCTCTTGCTAAAAATACAACTCAACGCGCCTATAAAAGTTTTCACAAAAAAAAGAATTAAACATAAAACTAATTTATTAACACGTAAAAAAACTTTGTGCTCTTTCACTTGACTAAGAAATTTCATTTGTCGGAAAAATAAATGTTACGTTGGTAATTTTATTGTACTCCGAGCTCGTAAATAAAACTTGAAAGAAGACATACAACACGCCCTCCCCGGCTCTATTGCGATTAAAAGTCAATAACAAAGCGCAGTACACTGGAATGAGTGAACTCGAAGTCACCGGATGAAGTTTTAATGAAAATATGGATAAGTCCATAATCTTATGGAGTTGTCTATTGAATTTATTAATAAAATATAACTGTTTCCTTTACCCATGATGACCTATTTTTGTGCACCTTTATCTTGAAAAACAGGGACTATTTTTTTGTCCTTGTTGTTCAATTTCGTAAGTTTTTCTTCTATCGCTTGTACGAAAATAAGTATTTTAGGTAAATATTTTGTTCTGTCTATATTCTTTAATTGGATCGCTTTGAGATCTCTTTGTTTATACATAATTTATGTCCGGTTGTTAAAGAAACGTAAAAATGTTTTCCTCTCTGTTTTGTAAGTATATCGAAGTATGGACTATATATTATTTATATTGGATCGCTTTTTATTTCTGAAATGATCACAAGGAGTAATTTATAAAGCTCCATACTATGAAATTGTGTAATGGTACTTATTATAAAATTCAATTTTAATAACGTTAACCGTACTAAAATGTATTAATTAATTGTGTTGATGACTGTTGTTAGAATAAATACCTCAGGCTATTCATTATAAAACACGCTATCCATTCGAGCCAATTTTCCAATAATAAATATAATAATTACCGTTAATTCATTGTTTCAGATATTTAACGGAGGCACGAGACATCAAAGAAATATAATTAATTAAAATATAAAAGAAATCGACAAAACGACGAAGCGCCTTCAATCAATATTCAATTACGCATTAGATAGTTTAAATTAAGTATAGTTAGTGTACACAAGTGCCAAGGTGTGAGGAAGTAGGGGTGCGAAAGTCGTGTGTAGTGAACATTAGTACAAGTGAGTAGACGAGGAAGATTGCGAGAGGATTTAGTGATCGATGCGTGCGTGTGGAGTCGCGCGCGTCAACCAGTAGAGGGCGTGAGTGCGTCGAGTGCTCGTTGGACCGACAAGATTGAGGTGGTGGCCGGGTGCGGTTGGGGCAGGCGGGCGCGCGTGCGGCCGCTGCACGCGTTGAGCCGCGCGGCCGGCATGCTGGCCTCGCAGCGTTCGCAATCCTGCAACGAGGAGGGCGCGTTCTTCGGAGCGCGTGCGTTGCGTCGGCCTCGCGGCAAGGGCAGCGGCAGTCCGCCCTGCTAGGGATACGCCATGTCGTTGCGCAGCCTACACCGCCGGTTATCCTCAGCGAATAACACGTGAGTTCATTATTATTTTACACTAACGGTACCCTATACCTTTCAAATAACCACGACTCTCTGACTTGTATCTAAATCGTGACTGACAAATCTTGGTGACTTTTATATTATGTTCATGCAACACGTCAAGGGAGTGAGAAGTCGTAAAATTGAAAAAAATAGACTAGTTGTACCCGCGGAGTGTCCGCAAAATCATTTGAATGTATTAAGTCCATTTACTTTTCTCTCGTACTTAACTCGAGTCGTCATTTAAATTACAATATTTTTCTATATAATGGACCGATTTAAATGAAACAATGACTACGTTATTCTCGGGAATATGCTTTATGGTTTTCTTGATGAGGTTTTATTCTACACTCAGTACTTTAGAATGCGTGTTTATATAAACAGGCAGACTGACCGACATTTCTAAAAATGATTGAAATGTATTTTAATACTTATTCTCAGGCACCTGTAACATTTTTTTTACAGAAAAAGTACAGACACGGTTGATTTACATTCTCATTTTATGTAGGTATACCACTAGCGGATCAGGCGGATGTTGTCCCGCCCTGACAATAAAACAATTTTGATAAATTATATTATTAGGTTTACCATCAGCAACATATTTGTAACTTTGACCCACCATATAACTACCTCAGTACTCACGTACACTGTGTAAGAAACTAATCTCTTGCAAATATAATTATAAAGTTACTAGCGGGCACGGCAGACGTTGTCCCGCCCTGATTATGAAAAAATCCTTGACAAATTATATACTAAAACGTTCCTCATCAATCACTCTATCCATCTGTGGAAACCGCATGAAAATCCGTTTGGTAGTTTTTGAGTTTATCGCGAACAGACAGACATACAGACGCGGTACGGGACTTTGTTTTATACTATGTAATGATAATATGCCCTATATTATATATTATATATATAATATATGTTAAGTGTTTGTAACTATGCTACTGTAAAACGTTTATGATCTAAAATCTTATTAGAACGACCCTATCTTCGAAATTAATATAAATTATAATGTTGAAAAGTAAATAATAAGTTGATGATTATTTTTTTGATTAAATACACAGAATGAGTTGACGTCATGATATATTGCCTCAATATACTGTTAACGTCTACGTCCGGTACCGTGACACACCCGAGAGGCGAGACTACAACGCCACCCGGGGAACCACTATTGACCTGCGATACCGCGTTATTGACTCTATCGGGGTGTTACTACTGTCAAACGCTATTGGTGGAAGTTATCGGCTGTTCATTATTCATTCCGGTGTGAGGCTACATTGGTGATATATAAAGGGCAAGATGTCGCTAATCTGGGCGCACTCCTATGTGGAATTTATTGTAAGGCGAAGCTCTGGCCAAATAAATAGTGACAGTATTGAACGAAGTATTTATTGCCATTCCTGACTGCATCGACACTATACGTGATTAGTGTAACAATACCTAAACATTCCTAATGGACCACTTTAGCTACTTTTTTTATATCATAGGTGGCAAACGAACAGATGGGTCACCTGATATTAAGTGATCACCACCGTCCATAGACTCTTGCAAAATGAGGAGAGTCGCAAGTACGTTGCCAGCCTTTGTTGGTGGGGGGAGGGAGAGGAAGGGAAGAAGGAAGGGGAAGGGGAGGATAGGTGGGTCTCCGGCGCTCTCACTGACCGAACGAAACGCAACAATGCAAGCACTGTTACTTCACGTCGGTTTTCTGTGGGGCTGGTGGTACTACCCCGGGCGAGCCGACCCATTCATGCTGAAACCAGTAATAGCTTCAGTGTGGCTCTACCACCTACAGACTACTGACAAAAACAGCATGAAAATCCGTTAAGTAGGTTTTGAATTTATCGCGAAAAGACAGAAAAAACAGACAACCGTGGCAGAGGAATTTGTTATATAATATGCAGTGATTAAAATAATTTCATAATAAAATTAATAGGCATGCATTGAAGTTACATACAAATACTTTTTACCATGGATAGTTGAAAGGACCTGTGGCGAGGGGTTGAATACCGTATCTGAATATTATTGAAAACTACAGACTAAAAAGAGCTAGTACAAAAAACATGCGTGTAAAGTTGCAAGTTAGGGTATTTTGTCTGTTATGACAAGACAAAAGATAAATAAAGTAATATTCGGAAAAAAATGTGCATAAATATTGACATCAAGAATCCAATCCAGGGCTCTGAATGCGAAATACATAACCGTTATACATAACATAACCATTCAAGCAACGACTACAACAACGGAAACTCATTAAAACAATCGTAAAGTAAAGATATCCCGAGAATTTACTTTTTTGTTTCTCCGTTCCCTCAGCGTGGAGCCCTCGAGTACCCTGCTCGCGCGATACAGTGACACAAAATCTTACATCACTGCGACAACATTACACATATCACCTCCACACACGGGCACGCATACACGCTTACACATGCAAGTCGAAGGGTTTTATTTTTTCCCTTATCAAACTGAAATAGTTTAGAATATTATCCGATACGAAATATATATAAGGGTTGTTGAGGTATGTATGCTTGGTACACATATATGTTTCAACAACTCATATATGTATGAATAGTTATTTTACCTTAGGTTAGCTCACATAGGTCGCGAATTGCATGTATTAGGCAACAGGTAAAGCCGAGGTGTGCCGCGCACCCTTGAGCTAGTTGTCAAAATAAAATCGGCTGAGTGCCTTAAGCGCTCGCCTTAGTAGTCCGGTGAAGCTGTTAAGACCTTGCTTGGTCAATAGCGTAGTCGTTCGAAAAAAAAAAACTTTTTTTTTCTATTTTGTACGTAACATTAATTGAACCAGCGAGCTACGAATAAACTAGCTTTAGAATAATCTTATGTTTATGTTTTTTTTTATGTCATCGGAGGCAAACGGACAGGTGGGTCACCTGATGTTAAGTGATCACCACCGTCCATAGATACTTGCAACACCAGGGGAGTCGCAAGTGCGTTGCCAAACTGTCCTGGGAGAGAGGGGGAGTACGGGAAGGGGGAAGGGGAGGAGAGGTGGGCCTCTGGCGCTCTCACTGACTGAACGATACGCAACAATGCAAGCACTGTTATTTCACGTCGGTTTTCTGTGAAAGGGTGGTAGTACCCCGGGCGAGCCGACCCATTCATGCTGATACCAATAGTAGCTTCAGCGTGGCTCTACTACCTACAAAATAGACATTGTAAATGTAGACATTGGAATAAAATAAACATAGTAAAACATTCATCTTAATAAGGTAACAAGGAGTTATAAACTACATACAAAGATGAGTTATTTTTTATTCCTACTTTTCTCGTCAGTGTTTGTTCACCCGCAGTCGAATACAAGATAAACCCATAACGGAATTGAATTTCATTTTTATGATTTTCTCTTGTTAAGTTTATTGCCCGTTTAATACAGCTATTTTCAATACCGTTGTGTAGTTTTTCAAATATATTTTAAACGCATTATTATTTATTAGTGACCATTTAGTCTATTTTATATTTCTTTATCACTTAGTCTTCTAAATTATCTTCCTATGGTTTTTACTTAGAGTGAAGTAAATGAAAACGAGCGTTGAAATATTATCATCGGTTCGGAAATAATCTAAATCGAGAAAAAACGACAAGAAACTTTATCGGGTTAATCATTTTTGAAGTTATACTTCGTTTGGCGCGTTAGGGAAAAATGATGAGAGTAAATTTTTACGATGGGCGCGCACACCGTCACGAGAATCCGACACCCTGAAGTTAGCTATAGTCAACTTTTTCTATTGTTAGTGTCGTTTTTTCTACAAACGTAGAATAAGGCGAAAGATAAAAATTTTGAACACTTTTTTATTTTGTTACGTCAAAGAAGTATAACTTCTAACGCGTGTACATAAGCACGCACACACTTGTTTTCTATTTTTTTTAACTTAAAACTGTACATGTCATTGTTTAGAGCCTTTATTAATATTCCTAGCGAATGTATACAGAGATTTATTTCTGGTCACTAATATTAGATACTTTACAAATTTGGCCCGAAAAAATAATTTAATCTATTTATTTAATGTTTTTAATTATAATCAATAATACATAATATTATTTAAAATTACGTATATATGCATATTAAGTTATCTATATATAAATAAACATTAATTGCTGCATGTATGTAAGCATATCAATTCAGAACGGCTGCAAATATGATAATAATAATTTATTTCCAAAATCTAACATGATGTAATAATTAAGAAACAAACTGTTCTTTTCTGCTGTATTTCTAATTCTCAGGACAACGTTTGTATGAAGAAAATAATTAAAAAATCGTACGAAAAACTGAATAATTTGTGAAAAAAAATATCTATATAAAAAGTGAATCAGTAAGCGAGACAAGATACATATCGCGATCTACAAAATATTAATAGAATTGACAGATTGACTTTCAGTTCTTCAGATAACACTTTATTTCACTACATCTTCGTACTGTAAGGGCGAGGTTTGATCTTTATCTTCATTAGTACACCCTTATAGAATCGCCCAGACTAGTAGTATATATTGAAATATGAATAATATAAAAATTGCTTGTATAAACAATAGAAACTTACTAATAGCCACAATCCAAAAACAATGGCGACCACCGAGTGACACACTATCCATCGCCGGTCGCCGCTGTCATGCCGGCCAGCGAAAAGCTGAATATGCACAGGCTGATCCCGAAACGCGACCGGCAGAAGCGAATCACTATGACGGGCTTTTTCGCCATATACACGGTGGTTGCGACCCAGTCGGGCTGTAAAACCCTACCACCCCGCTTTCGCCATTGCCTCGCTCGTTATTCAGCAGGGTGCACCACGTGCAGGTGAGGTTGGCTTGGATGTCTCAAGTCTTAGATGTTATTCGACACCCCTTACACCCCAATGATACCAATGTTGCCGTTATCATACTATCGCTAATATATATGTAAAAGCACGTGTACATAACGTAACTAGTAAAACTAGCTTAGACTTCTGGGTAGCATGTAAGAGCCACGCCGCAATATGGATGTCAAACCGCGTAGAATGTGCCTCCAGACGGTCTTTGTACACAAACTTACGTACATAAACTATATTGTTATAATTAGTCTCGTTAGATTAAATTAGAAGAACCATTCCTTTTCGTTAGCTCTGCGTATGTCAGTAAATAATGGTTCTTAACATCTAAAATATCCAGGATAGTTAATTACACGTTGGTATTTTGTTGAATTTAACATTTGGTGTATCACATGATATGGTGAATAAGCACAGTTCAAAAATAAGAATGTCTATTGACGGATTAGACGTATTAGCAGTAGTAGTAATTCATAGTTGTCATGCCACCTTCCCAACTCCACAACGGAAACTACTTTTTTTATGTGACACATCTATAGGCGCGGGTAAACCTGATTTTGGCTTGGCGCGATGTAGCGACGTAATACACGAACTTTGCACTGTTAACGAAATACTCAAAAACATTTGCAACCCTGTCTGTATAAACATAAGATTCAAATTGTTTTGTCGGCCACTCGTCTAGTGTTACGCGGCACGAGCCGACTAGCTAGCTAGGTAAATACCGCCAAACAGACCGCAACTGCGCCTTGTAGAAAATGTTGTATTTATTGAATGAATATTTATGTAATAAAATAAATAAATAATTATTATTTTATGGAACAAATTTAAAGTACATTAAACGAATCACTTAAAATCGGTTGAAAAGATAATCAAATACTGTAGTGTACCTTCGTAATTATTCGCTTTCAAAAATATGACCAATACACACTTATGACGTAAGACTAAAATTTCTATTTTGAATTGCCCCAAAAACTGACTAAAACTGTTGGGCGAACTGTCCTTAACAGTTGCCAAGAGAGAGATGTCTAAAATTCCTGATGGAAAGTATGGCGCTGTCAAGGAACAGCGGTGAGCGTCAGTGACAAACTTCTTCGGCAATAATTATGGTCGTGCCGACCTATTGAAATGCCTCTTTACGTCTCATTAGAAATATTAAGTAAAAGGAAATCTCATCTTCACAATACGACAACATAAGGATATTTAAACTTTGTTCTAGTCGTATTAAATGCTGCAAATTATCTGTGGCGAAACATATTAATCAGCCATCTTGACTGACTACTGTTGATGATGCGACTATTAGTCTTAAAGACCAAATTATTCAGAATATAATTTGGCAATCCAATTATAATTGGCAATTCAATCAGGCTTAATTTCTCTACCATTGGTAGCGAAATATATTTAGCTAATATAATTTTATGTTATATTTAAAAGGGAAAGTGGATTTGAAACTGTTTTTAGCAATCATCTCTAAATTTGTAAAGCTTAGTAATTTATCTTCCGTAGTAGTGTTTTCTTCCTAAATCTGCTCAAAGAAATTTCATTTTTTTAAATGGGGCCGTCACTGGACGCCTGGCAGATGTGAAACACATGTATAACTTAGTAAACAACACTGTATACACTATAGGTATGCGAGCTCAGTGCGGCAAGAGAGATTGCGGAGAGTCGCTTGCGCATGGCACGGCAGTCGCCACGTCTCGCCACGCCAACAATCAGGCTTACCCTCGTCTATAGATGTTTCACATCAAAAATGGATATATTTAAGGGACGTATGAATTATAAAAATTAATGATGAATACTAGGCTATATCAACACTACTGAAATACGTAAACTTATAAAAACATGTCCCAGAAACACATCGTTAACTTTTGCGACCGCGTGTTATTTCACGGTTTGCATTTTCACAAATACATCGTATTCATTTGAAAGCCATGAATATTTAGAAGCTATACGCGGTGACCCAACTTCATTTATGAATTCATACGCAAAAACTGACCGAATGTAGCTACATTTACATATTTGCAGATTCAGGGCTATGTTCATATCAAATTGCGTTCATGCATATTAGATTATATTTTTCTATAGTGTCTTGACAAATTGATGGTATGTCTTTTGGTAATCACGATGTAATCCAAATGTTCTCCACCACCACCAAGAGATCGGCAAGATGTCCTGGTCGCCGCTGTCCTATCGTTCTGCAAACCACTCGGGTACTATATATTGGTTGATGGCTGATGATTTGGACAGGTCTATATGTGATACTTCATTTGAGATTTTAGCTAAATTATCGATCACCAGAAAGTGTTAGATTAAAAGGCATGCGCGTTATGTAGATATCACTCATTTTTAACCGCCTTCGAAAAAGGAGGA
>MU161047.1:6024-29773 GCA_015888305.1 Antheraea pernyi
AAAGAATTTTCCAAATCGGACCAGTAGTTCCTGAGATTACCCCTTACAACATCACAACGTCACAAACTCGCAAACTTTACCTCTTTATAATATTACTATAGATAAGTTGTTTTTTTTTTTCGAACTGACTACGCTATTGACCAAGCAAGGTCTTAACAACTTCACCGGACTACTAAGGCGAGCGCTTAAGGCACTCAGCCGATTTTACTTTGACAACTAGCTCAAGGGTGCGCGGCACACCTCGGCTTTGGCTGTTGCCTGATACATGCAATTCGCGACCTATCTGAGAGTATTGTTCGGTTATTTTGCATAAGTGGATGAGAAACAATACCGTGGAGCATGAATTCTGAAATGCCAGAAAAACTTCATGAAAAGTTCTAACTATCTTGTTAGGAATTTGAAATTATCACAAGAAACGTGTAAAATTATTACCTACATGTAAATGGCAGGAATAGTCATGAAGAACGGTGGCCAAAAAAAAAACGTGTCGTGAGATCTTACCATCGCCTCAATTTTGGTATTCAATGCCATCTGTTAATTTTTTTAAGGTTGCGTTAAATGAGCTATGAGAAATATTATTTATTTGTCTAAAAGTATGTTTTTTTAAATGCGTCACCACGTTTTATTCGGTCTTACGATACATACGATGTCTCGTAAATACATACGAAATAATATGCGTTTTAATGAAGCGTATGTAGTTACAAAAGACGTAATGGTGATTGAATGAGGGCAAGCACGCTTGGGTGGTCACGAGGAACTCGACTGCTTCTCACTGCTGCTGTCGAATGAATCAGACATACACTGGTTAGGGCTGCCAACGGAATAAATGGAGCATAATTTCACTGGTGCCACGCCAGTTTGACGTTTATGTTTGCGGAAATTTGGTCGAATATTATTAAACACGATTTTTTTATTACTGTCGAAAATTCTGTGTAACGTATATAAAGAATACCCAGAGTTCTTGAACAGAATAAAGGATAATGTCAAAATAAAAGACGTTTCGTGATAAAGATTTTATGGCTGTATGGTTAACAAAGATTTATTTACACGTAATTTTTGTTTAATTTCGTAACGATGATGGTTTACTGGTAGAGTATTCAGACGTAGGTTTGATACTTCCGCCACCGTAGTCTGACCTGAGGTGATGAGCCGGGGGGTCCATCTCCTCATTGCACAGGTCCGGCTGACGAGGCGAGGCAGTTGGAGTGTACTCAGTCTGTCTCCCTATTAGGTAGTTGCCCGGCGGAAGGTTGGGGCGGCTATCCAATGTTGAGTAGCAGGTACGATTCCTTGCCGCCCCAACAAACGCGGTCTGTCGGTACACCATGGGGTTTTAGTCCGTGCGAGTCGGACATAACCTACTCTCTCCACTCACCCCCCGGCGGACGTCGTCCTGCTTTGATAATCAAAAATAATAACACTCAACCGCAGCGCCACCTACCGGGTCCATTCGAAAACGCACACAAAATTTCATCAAAATCGGTCCACCCGTTTAGGAGGAGTTCAGTGACATACACACGTACAGAAGAAATTTATATATAAGGATATAGCGGGATTTTGATCGATCGGATTCCCAAGTGTCTTAACATAAAACAGCAAAGCTTCATAAAGTGCAGTAAATACGATGAACGTATTAATACCGCGTGAGAATTAAATACCAACGTTATTTCTAGACGCAATAATCATGTGAAAATTACTTGAGTCTATTACTTTACTTAATTGGCTAACTTCCACCATCAGGTTGAAAAGCCAAGCATCTGTAAGTTTAGCGTGTTAATCAACTTAGAACGCATCGACCTTTAACATCAGGTGAGGTTGTTGCCAAACTCTAAAACCTATATAGTATTTAAAAAAAAAACAATTTAATCAATCTACCTCCTTACTGATACTATAAACACGAGAGTAACTCTGCCTGTTATGTACCTAAACCATTGAACCGATAGTAATAAAATTTAGCATTTAGGTAACTTAATACCTGAAGAAGGAAAACAGGCGGTTATTAACTATTGAGAATGAAATTAAATACATAATTACTAGCGGGCTCGGAAGACGTTGGTCCCGCCCTGATAATAAAGAAAACTTGATAAATTAAATACTTAAGCCTTCCCCATGAATCACTTTATTTACCGGTGGAAACTTCATGAAAATCCGTCCAATAGTTTTTGAGTTTATCGCGAACAGACAGACAGACAGATGTGGCAGAGGACTTTGTTTTATAATATATAGTGATTGATGTACATAGAAATCCGAACATATTCAGTCAAAAATAATTAAAGCTTTACGCAGACAGTCTATTACGAATGTGACAGAATTATTAATGACTTTAATTTTTTTTTATATCATAGGACGCAAACGAACATGTGGGTCACCTGATGTTAAGTGAGCACCACCGTCCATAAACACTTGCAACACCAGAAGCGTTGCAAGTGCGTTGCCACCCTGTGTTTGGGGGAGCGGGGAGGTGGGTTATCCGACGCTCTCACTGACCGAACGAAACGCAAACAATGCAAGCGCTGTAACTTCACGTCGGTTTTCTGCGAGAGGGTGATACTACCCCGGACGAGCCGACCCATTCATGCTGAAACCAGCAGTAGCATCAGCGTGGCTTTACCAACTCTAAAATTTTCCTACTGTAATATTCCCATATTGAGCGAACTAACTTAAAAGATAATTTATTATGACATCATACACGGAGTCTGGTTTTATTATGTGTGTCATAAACGTTCCTTTGTATCCGGTCCGCCCCGATTGAATATAAAATGATATCATTTTATACAATAGATGAGTTGGTGTTATCTATACCTTGTTCACACACTAGAATTGTTACGATGACTTGAATATAGAGAATTACTTTTAACTATATAAATAAAAGATTGCACTGAACGTATTGGTAAATATAGTGCAATACAAAAATAACCAATTTGTGATCCATTGCCTATAGTAACAGTTTCACGATCTGATCAAATATCTGTTCACGTTATATTCAAAGGAGCAGATGTTGGGAGATTGTTCTACAGATTCATAGTAGGGTAAAGGTATCACCAATTGAACTTCATTGATTGATTCACGTTCCGTAAATCTGTAGCTCCCAGGCCCGCGTGTAGTTCTATTGTCCATGTTGTGTTAATTTTTTTTTTATATCATGTAAATTCTACTATTATCTTTCAATAACGACAAATATGTTGTTACATTTAAAAATGAGCCAAACTAATTAACAATTTTAATCCTTCATATAACACGTATAATTTTTTTAAGATTTCCAGTTCCTATACACTATGGATGAAATACATATTAGGAACGCCTAAAATTGGATTTACATCATTTTCAAATGTAATTTGATGATTTTGATGGTGGTAGAGCCACGCTGAAACTATTACTGGTTTCAGCATGAATGGGTCGGCTCGCCCGGGGTACTGCCACCCGACACACAGAAAACCGACGTGAAGTAACAGTACTTGCATTGTTGTGTTTCGTTCGGTCAGTGAGAGCGCCGGAGGCCTACCTCCCTTCCCCGCCCCTCTCCTCTCCCTCCCCTAACCCTTCCCCCCAAAGGGTGGCAACGCACTTGCGACTCCTCTGGTGATGTTAGTGTCCATGGACGGTGGTGATCACTCAACATCAAGAGACCCACCTGTTCGTTTTCCACCTATGATATAAAAAAAAATGTAATGACAAAAATATTTATTTATAACCATATTAAATTCCAATTCAAGAAAAAGAGAAATAACTTTAGGAAATTAAGGCATTTTGATAATTGATTATATTACAGAATAGTAATATATGCATATTTATTGTTATTTATATATATAGTTTAGTTTCAACAAATTTTAATTCTATATTAAAACACTTTAACGACTAATAGAGTGG
This sequence comes from Antheraea pernyi, assembly GCA_015888305.1. Taxonomy (NCBI): domain Eukaryota; kingdom Metazoa; phylum Arthropoda; class Insecta; order Lepidoptera; family Saturniidae; genus Antheraea; species Antheraea pernyi. The sequence goes on from MU161047.1 coordinate 9,892, forward strand.
TCTCCTCAATAATTTTATGCGTAAAAGTAGTTTGCATATAATTATAAACGGAAGAAAGTTCGTTCGGAGTTATAAAAAGTGAAATTACAACTCGCAATACCATACTTTTAATTAATACCTGATTTTATCTACGGTACAAAAATCTTAATTACGTATTTTTATGTTTCACCCGTATTTTTACATTTACTTACGTTAACAAAATTGTGTGGAACTCATAGCGAGTTAATAAGAGAGATAGAACATCGAATGAAACTTGTTAATTACGTTACTGACCGATGAACGTTAACCAAACGTAATGTTTGAATGAGAGAGAAAGATACGCAAACCAATTTAATAGAGGAATAATTGTTTTTTCGTACTGACTACGCTATCGACCTAGCAAGGTTATATACCGGACTACATAAAAACGTTGCATCGATGAACATATTATACTTAATACTAAAATATTTATGTATATAGAAATATATTTTTTTATTGTAATGAATAAACACAAAAATACTATGCCGATTAAAAAAAAATCTTTCACTTGTAGATAGTTACATTATTAGTAAGTAACGTGTTTGTATTTTATTTACAAAATCTGTATTAAACCTAGTAAAGCCGCGAGCAAACGCTAGTTATATGATATATAGGGAAAATATTCTATGATAGCGATACAATAATATCTTTCCATTTATAAACAGTTATATATATATACATCAGTTATTATAAATGAATATCATATATATATTTAAACATATACTATGGAAATACCCTAATGGATTTTACTTGCTGTATTTATATTATATTACTTGGTAGTGAATGAAAAACCCCGTAATATAAAACGAGACGTGTTACATTATTGCTCTAAAACCCGTTTACGTAAACGAAAAAAAAAGTGTTGCAAAAAAAACTTATATTTCACACTAAACCGACCGATTTGAAAATTCCAGAAAATGTTACTAGGGAATAAACGATAGTGGCATCTCGAAATACGACGGACTTATAGTGAGCGATTTTCCTCCTTGGTTCATTGGAAGAAGTCGCGCTGTCTGAAATCAGGTGCCAAGTTTCAGAATGATGGCTATTCATTGTACTGATATTCCGGGAATATGTAATGCACCGCTTCAAAGGTAATATCGATTTACAAACATTAGAATCCTATGTTAGAATTTGCTTATACAACTTGGGATTTGGATTCATATTTTTTACCGTTTCGTTATAATCTCATCTAATATAGATTGTAACTTCCTAAATCTAGGCTACCGATTCATCTCTCACCCATGGATACTGTAACATATGTTCAGCGGGAAAGATTATTTTCGATGATTGGGTTGTTTGTCCAAACTTGTAGTAATTATGACCTTCATGAGCGTCTTCTCAGGGCATACATTGAATAAAACTACTTTTGGTTTTGATCTTGAAGTGCTTGACAATAGATTTTCATTTCGAAAAATGTGGACGTTAGTTAAATGCTCAACCATCGCGTTATGGTTAATAGTCATTCTGCAAACGCTCAGGCTCACTATAGGACTCAAACCCATGAACAATAATCTTTTCATTGATACAGCAGTACACTAAAATTCTACTTCTGGCGTCAAGAGAAAGAATCAGGAAAACATTTGCATCTAATACTATCTTTAGTTCATCTATCAGCTTCTGTTCTCATATAACAATGAGCCAGTTCTTGCTCTCGGTAATGTACATTCAATATATACCTCGACAGTAGTACATTTGATATGCCCTTTTAGGACCCGTGACAACATTTATGCAAAAATTCTACATGATCGGTTGAGAAGTAAAACCTGAACGCGTAATAAAAAAACAAACAAACTCACATTCGTCTTTATAATATTAGTAAGAGTTAATAAAGATTTAAAACGATTTAAGTGTACATTGCTAAAGACTTTTTGACTACTAACTGATATGTATGTATTAGCAAAATGATTTTATCGCTAGCAATTTTTGACTCTATATTAGCAGACCTTGGACCATGGGTCCTTCAAGCACAACGTGAAGAGATACTTACGCAGGCCGGCATGACAGCAGCGACCGGCGATGGATAGTATGTCTCTCGGTGGTCGCCATTGTTTTTGGATTGTACTGTGCTTACCACCAGGAACAGTATAGCCATTTTGCAGAGCTACAATAAAACAAAAGACCAATAAAAGCACGATGGCTGTTTCCGGACATATGGTTAATTTAAAAACCGCAATTATTTTCCAACTGTACTGTTGTTTCCATTGTTAAGTATACAAAAGAACTTAAAATTTCGGAGGAACCTACAATTTTAAATTAAACAAGACTTCGCAAAGAGACATTAACGATTCCGACATAAAAGGATTACACTGGTTTTGTTAGTTATTATGTATTTTTTATTAGCATAAGCGTTGTTAAATAAAAAATCAGTTTAACTAGAAAAACTGTTATATGAGACATTCAAAAAGTTCTCACGGGAAACATGATATTTTAATATTAATAGCTTTTTATTTTTTCGAATTAACTGTTGCTGTTTACCTGGAAGGCATTTACAGCTTCACCGGACTTTTTGCAAGAACGCTTTGGCATTCAAACAAATAGAGTTAACTATGTAACTCAAGAGTTAGAGTAACCAAACTTCGTCTTCAACTGTTGACTTGAATACAAATACCGCGGGTTTGTATCGAACTAACTAATCGTGCGAGGTAAGTTAACCATACATGTTTGTATTGATGAGACACACATGCGTATCTTTATAGATGTCGAACGCGTGGTAAATGCTGTGCAAGATTTGAGTATTAAAGGCTCATCGCGATACATATACCTACCTATGTTCCGCAAAGTCAAGCCAGCCAAGCTACCTGACTATGTTTCCAGACCAAATATAATATGCAAACCTTCAGGAAACCAGCCTACTTCTTTCTCAAAGGCCGGCAACGTATCTGTGAAGGCACTCGCAGATGGCTATGGGCGGTGGTGATAACTTACCATCAGATAACCCAGATGTTCGTTCGCCTCCAATCGCATAAAAAAACCTGGCTTAAGGGTTATACACACTGCCACACGAGACTTTACCATCTGCAGGATTAACAGCATTAGATCTCAGGACTACCGTCTTTTTGAAGCTACCTGTATCTACGTATAGTCTGCAGTAACCACTTAACTTCAGGAATAAACGGGCCAATTTGCAAACTGTAAAGATTATTTTGAATAACACTCGCTTTTGGCCGCAGATTAGCTCGCGTTAATGTAGATTTAATCTATCCCTCGGGAACGGTTCGTTTTGTTCTGAACGATAGGTTCTATGACCTTTACTATGTGTATGGAAAATTTCACGACCATCGGTCTAGTGGTCAAGCCGTGAAAGTGTAACAAACAGACAAACAGACTCATTTTCACGTTAACAATGATATTGATAATGAAGTAAGAATAATGATGAATGCGTAAACTGAAGTAATTTGTTTTTTTTTTTCTTTTTTCCGAACTCACTACGCTATTTGCCTAGCAAGGTCTTAAGTAATTCTACTTGATATTCTCGATCATTCGATGTATTTGAGATGTTTATACATTTTTATTTTGATTTGTTTTGTTATCGTGGTTCTGATTCTTTATATTGAGTATTTTCCTAACGCCACATTTCTTTTTGTAATAGATATTTACGATATTATCAGCTTATTTATATTCGATGTTTTTTTATAATATTTTTATTGACACTGTCTAACTATACAGCGCATACTGTGGCAGCTTTTAAAAAGCAATGTGTGTCTATAGATTGTTCATATATAGCGTTAATTCATGTTTGATGTATTGGTCTAGCTAGCCGTTCTAAATAAACAAATAAATACAATACCTAAATGACTGCAGTATGAAATCATTATAAGAAGCAAAGAAGGACCAAACAAATATGTACTCATTAATAAATAATTGTACGTAAAATTGCATTCATTATTACATATTTCCACCTGTCAATTTTGTATTGACCTCGATAAAATCTCCATACTCGTTGCGGTTTAAATCGGCGATGATGTCATTAAAATTACTAAAAGCATCATTATTGTAATAAAAAAGGAAGGTTCGCAATACAAGTTATGTATTTAATTGCGATTTATCGAAAGTTCAAGGGGAATCCTTTATTGAACGATAATATTGTTTCTTTCAATGTTAGCAGTTACTAAGGTTGAGCTAATGATACTAATTTCGAAGGTATGTGTAGGTTACTGAAGGTAACCGCACACAACACATGGCCGAGCGTCGCAAAATCCTGACTAGTCCTTACTATAAATGCGATTGTAAGTTGGTTTGATTGTTACGCTTTCAATTCTTAAAGTTATGTCTACGATGTCATGGGTAGAGTCATATATCTACTTTTGAGAATGAATGAATGCCACTTAGTTGCCCTGTTTATTTTCAAATAAATAATTCCACATCTCGTTTATTTTAATCTGACAAAGTCTGCCGGGCCCGCTAGTAAATATATAAATTTATGTTTCTTCTTTACCTAAAAAATATATCGAGATATTTTTTCTATTGCCGGTAGAGGCACTGCCACTACGCTTGATTCATTATCATCATCACCAGCCTGTAAAGAGACCCACTGCAGGGCCATAGGACTCTTTCCGAAGGAAGATATGGGCGTAATCACCACGCCAGCCCACCACAACGTATTGGCGATTTCAAACTCTGAGAAATCCACAGTTCTATATTTTTCCCACATACAGTAGTAGGTGCTCTCACTGACCGAACGAAACGCAACAATGCAAGCACTATTACTTCACGTCGGTTTCCTGTGAGAGGGTGGTACTACCCCTGTCGAGCCGACCCATCCATGCTGAAACCAGTAATAGCTTCATATACAGGTATACAGGTGGATGTAATCTATACACGAATGTTCACGCTATACTCATTTGAAGTAGGGCATGAACAGTGCAGCTACTAAGCCGAAGTTGCCAGCGTTTTGCTTACAAAAAACTAGTCAAACGTATGTCGTCGGTCTCACAGACGGAGACCAACACGTTGATATAGGAAGGTTAAACGTGCCACTACGGTATGTGTAACATCTTTTACATGACGGTAGTTCCGCCTGACACGAGAGCTATATTCTATCAGGCAGCAAAAACAAAATGGACAACCTTGACATATATATTAAAATTAAAAGCGTTTTAATCGTGATATAACACATATCTTAAGAACACTTATACACAGGATTGACACAATGACGGCTTTTGTAGCTATCGTTTTATTTATCAGCCATTTTAAAAACTAACGGATTATCTGTATATTGTGATGAATCATAGCATCGTAGTATGGTTTTGTCTAAGCCCGCCTGGCTATCTACCTATCTCAAATTGAAAATATGTCGCCAATCACCTATGGCAGTGTCGAGGGTGAGAGTCAGCCCCTTTAGGTTATTAAATATATATATATATATAAGACAATTATAATTCGGTTTTAAGAGGCACAATAAAACTCATTTGTTTCTCTGAAAAATGAAGAAACGACAATAAAAGTTTATTGTTCACCTCTCAATTTGTACAATTTAATAAAACACAAAATTATTCTCGCAAAAATAAATTCAGCATGCGTTCTTCGTCTTTGTGAAAAATGACAGACCGTTTGACAAACATCGAACAAACATTGCGCGCGCATATTCACCTTAAAGATATAATTATCTTTACATATATAATGGTTGTGAATAGAATGTGTAGGTGGAAGTATTGTGAAAACTCTCAAATTGTGAAGGTAAAATACCCTATCAGAATTCGTAATTATATATACCCAGCGGGCACGGCAGACGTTGTCCCGTTCTGATTATAAAAAAATCCTGGACAAATTATATAACAAAATATTCCTCGTGAATCACTTTATCCTCTGGTGAAAACTGCATAAAGATCCGTTCAGGATTTTTTGAGTTTATCGCGAATAGACAGACAGACAGACGCGGTAGAGAACTTTGTTTTATACTATGTAATTATATTCATAAACATATTAAGGTACAACAAAATAATCCCAAGGAGAGTTGATGTCAGGCAGGCGGCCGATCGTAAAAATTAAGTATTACACTAATCACGTATAGAGTCGATGCAGTCACGAATGACAATAAATACTTCGTAGATCTGTCACTATTTATTTGGCCAGAGCTTCGCCTTACAATACTTCGAATATAAAAATTGCCTAGATATCACTGACATCTTGCCTTTTAAAGACCCATCTATATAAGTCAAAGCGATTACTATTTATACATAATTCCGCAAAATAATTGAAGTAACACAGAAATAATAAAGTATGAACAAATTAATGTTATTTAAGCTATACAACAATTTTATATAATTATCATTATTTATGTATCTCTAATATGTTTCCTAATCTGTTTCGACATGTAGATCAGCGACATCTTGCCTTTCATGGCCGGACTATGAAGTCAAAGAATATACTATTATTAATAATGATCAAACTAATGATTCAATTCTATATAATGATATCCATTCTTATTTAAGTCTTATTAAAATCTATATAATATTAACAATTCTTATTTATGTATCTTTAATATGGTGGCGCTAGTGTCAATGTGTCTCTCTAATATGGTGGCGCTAGTATCAATGTGTATCTCTAATATGTTGGCGCTAGTGTCGATGTATATTTATAATATGGTGGCGCTAATATCAATGTTCCGGTCGTGTTGTAGTCTCGTCTCTTGAATGTGATGCAGCGGCACCGGAGGTGGGTGATAACATAAGCCAAATCATATACCACAACATGACAAACATGTTGTACCGAACCTACTCAGCGTAAGAAGAAAATATATAATGTTTGCATAACGCTCATACAACGCATCAAGGGAGTGAGAGGTGACTTGAATATTGCGACCTCTTCTCTCTCTGCCATTATATTGGCGACTTCGAATATATTTGGATGAAAACAACAAAATTGAGAAAAAATAGCTCCTGTAGATTTAGCGTGTTTACGATGTTGACCCACATCGTCATTAGATGAGATTGTGGTCAAATGCTACTCTACAACATATAAGTATTGTAAAAAAAGTGTGTGTATGTACTTATGTACACGCGTTACAAGATATACTTCTTTGGCGTAACATAATAAAAATCTTTTCAAAAATTTTATCTTTCGCCTTATTCTACGTTTGTAGAAAAAACGACACTAACAACAGAAAAAAGGTATTTAATACACTGAAAGTTTTAATACAAAGAAACAAAATGTTGATTATAGCTAACTTCAGGGTGTCGGTTTTTCGTGACGGTGTGCGCGCGCATCGTAAAAATTTACTCTCATTTTTCCCTAACGCGCCAAAAGAAGTATAACTTCAAAAAAAATATAGAATAATATTTCAGTATAACAAAACCGTAGTGTTCAGTGCTAAAAGAAAGTACAATTTAGTTATATAACACGTTTCTTTTCCACTTCACTGTCACTTCATTAAAATACAAGATGAACACTAAATCATAAAGAGTCCATCGGTTTCTGCAAACGAGAAAAATTAACGAGAACGTTTAGATATGAAAAACAGGTCTTCAAAGTTTCAAGAATTATATTATTATATATGTTTAAAAGAATTAGTTGGCAACCTATTAACATCGACTTAATGTGGCGTTCGTGACACTTAGAATAACGGTCACCGTCGTTTTCATGGAAACAACTCGCTGATAAATAACATTGAAATAAAAATACAATGATAAGCGAACTGTATTTGCTATTATATCTCGTTCGAAATGACGATTTATATTTACACAGCAATGAGATTATCATAAGAAGGTAGTATAGTTTTATAATATAACTTCGTCCATTGAGAAAAATAATATCTTTCATTTTTTGATAACACTAAATCTAGTCAAGACTTTTTGGCGGGAACTTGGAATGCCATGTAGTGGTCTTTATATTTTATCTATAATCTTGTGTTATTTGTCTCTATATTGTGTAATGTTGGCGGTGATTTACGTAATATAGTTAGGTTATGTGGATCGAAAATAATACCACGGACCATGGATTCTGACTTGCCACAAAAACTCCTAAGAAAGTTCTAAGAAGATAAATTATATCAATAAAATTGTAATATCGTCACTCACTTGACAATTGCAGTAATAGTCTATTAGAAGAGTGGTTGCCGAAAATAAAATAGAAGAAGAAATTTAGTCAATAGCTACAAAATAAAAAATGAATGTAGAAAATCGGCTGAGAAACAGTGGAACGAGATTTTCTTAACCGTTTCCCTACTCGCTATTTATACATATATGGAAGATATATAAACTTTCATCATTTATTATTTTTTCATTTCCCGTATAAAATCAAAACCCGGTCGCGAGGGTATTTACATACATTCAATAAATGAACACAACGTATACCCATACTTAGAACAATCTGCATCTCACAAACACACATATCACCTCCACACACGTGCACGCATACACGCTTACACATAATAAGGTGGAAGGGTTTTATTTTTTCCCTTATCAAACTGAAATAGTTTAGAATATTATCCGATACGAAATATATATAAGGGTTGTTGAGGTATGTATGCTTGGTACACATATATGTTTCAACAACTCATATATGTATGAATAGTTAGCTTAGCTCAGGTTAGCTCAGATAGGTCGCGAATCGCTTGTATCAGGCAACAGCCAAAGCCGAGGTGTGCCGCGCACCCTTGAGCTAGTTGTCAAAGTAAAACCGGCTGAGTGCCTTAAGCGCTCGCCTTAGTAGTCCGGTGAAGCTGTTAAGACCTTGCTTGGTCAATAGCGTAGTCAGTTCGAAAAAAAAAAAAAAATCTCACAAACACGTAATTATCCTGTTTGGCATACAAAAACAGTTATTTCGGCGCCAAGAACGAGATGAAAGCTCAAATCACTACGCAATCGTCAGTAGAATTGATCAATAAAATTTGTCAATTAATCACGAATTAACACAAACAGATCGATATATTATCTTTTCTTTTTTTTTAGAACTGACTGCGCTATTGACCTAGCATGGTCTTAACAGCTTCACCGGACTACTTATCGGTACAAGCAAACAATTCATAAATAGCACAACGAGGTTTTGATTGAACTTCCACCTCCTTTACCAAAAAACACTAACGCACACAATCCATAATATTATAAATACGAAAGTGTGTTGTTCGTTTCATAACGCTTTCATGCTTTAACAACTCAACTGGGAGATTTTGGCGGGATCTTAGTCTATTATCTTAGTCTACCATGAAGTAGTTTTTTTTTTCGAACTGATTATGCCATTGACCTAGCAAGGTCTTAACAGCTTCAGCGGACTACAAGTAGTTTATATGATTTGATATGATGGAAAATAATATTACCACGAAGCATGAATACTGATGCCACAAAAACACCCTAGAAATTACTTACAAGGGGCCACCATCTTATAAGATTGGTCGCTAAAAATAAAATTAAAGAAAAGAACTACTCAACTCATCACCATAAAATTATGCATATATGTTGTCAGATATATATTATAGGTTATCTTGCATCCAGAAAAATGTAGGTAATTTTCCCGAGGTATAGATCAAATAAACGAAAATTAAGCCACGGGAGTAAGAGCTAGTTATACATCGTTCAAAGTCGGTAACTGTTCAAAAACACCGAAATATTCTGTATATTTAATGTCATCATAGCGCGTAATAGTGCGCTCAATATTACTTCTAGGAAAAGTATGAATTATTTTGGCAGTCATCGCATTATAGTTTTTATAAAGTATTTCTTCGTAGTCAGTCCCGTGTCCCGTTCACTTACACAATTGGGTTAATTCATTATTTATAGCCCGGCAGTCAACGTGCATTCGACATGCGATACGTTACCCTCGAATGTAAACAATTTCTAAATAACTCGCTGCAAATATTATAAATGGAACGTTTTATGTATTACATATCTATACCTACTATTATTATGAAATATACTACTATTATTATAATATTTCTTTGTCGGAAGTAAACTCCGAAACTACTGATCCCATTCTAAAAAAATCTCTCACTAATTGGACCTTTTAGTTATTTCTTATGAAAGTTTATATTGTAGGTAACGCTGACATTCACGAAAGCATAAAAACGTTATTCTGTATGTCATTAAGAAATAATTTATTTTTGAATGATAAATTATATACACATAGACGAGTAAAATACATAGAGATAGATATGTTCAACACATGCTTTCATTATAAGGCAATGCAGTAGTGCTGATTTTCAACGGGGACCAAATACGGTAGACGGATGCCCAGTTGGTGGATTATTTATTCGGTAAAATGAAGAAATATATAAACGAAAACAGACTTAAACCAAACATGCTAAATTTATGCTCTTACAACAAAATTGAAGTTAAATTTTAAATTAAATTGTAAACAAATACACACATTTAAGTTTAAGTTCCATTGAGTTAACATAACTGAACTTATGGTAAGCAAGATATACATAAATTTCGGTCACTCTTTTTGAACTTGCGATAAATATTGGTAAGAACGGTGCCAACATTAATCTATAGACATAATGAAAAAAATACATTTCTTTTGAGGCATCGAAACTAAAAAAGTTTTTCTAGGATACTTATTTTTAATAAATATCAATTTTAAAACAAAACACATATAGCGAAACTACTGAAAAAATCACTTACAATTATTTACTTTGTATCGAAATATTTAATACTAAATATATTTTATACTTTCAGTGTATATTCTGTTATATATGTATATATCTTAGAAACATAGGTTTAATAGAGTGTGATGGTTTATATATATATTTTTTAAATGTCTTTGGAGGCAAACGAACAGTTGGGTCACCTGATGTTAAGTGATCACCACCGTCCATAGACACTTGCAATACCAGAAGAGTCGCAACTGCGTTGCCACCCTGTGTTTGGGGAGGGGAAGGGGGAGGTGGGTTATGCGGCGCTCTCACTGACCGAACGAAACGCAACAATGCAAGCACTGTTACTTCAGCTCGGTGTTTCTGTGGTTTGGGTGGTAGTATCCCGGGAGAGCCGACCCATTGATGCAGAAACCAGTAATAGCTTCAGCGTGGCTCTACCACCTCTAAAATAAACCCTATTTAATGGGTTATCTATGAAGTTTCTCAAATGTATAAGTGCTTCTTTAGTAATAGATTCAACTGAAGTTTCAATAAATATGTAAAACTATAAATTTATCTACATCCTACATCCCAATTATTAGAAGTATTGATCAATTACGAAATCATAATTATCGAGTTATACGATAAGACAATTCAAAAAAGATTCTTAATCCATTTGCGGTTCATGACCGATTCGTAGCCAAAACCTTTATTTATGTAATCAAAAAAATTTCGCTTACCAAATATCAAACTTTGCAATGGGATTGCGAAACTCTGCAATGTAATATAATATCAATTACCAAAATTGTTATGATAGAAATAAAATATTGGGATTTCATTTTTACGTATTTTGATAACTGTCATAAATTTTGACGGTTCCAATTGATCGTCTCGGAGAGGCATTAGAAAAGTTTATATTGCGACCGTAAGTAATCACTTCTAAGAATTACCGCATACATTTTGGCAGTCACCTCCTCTGTACAGTGATAACGCGCTAGTTGTCCGTCGTGTCGTTCACACCGACAACTAGGTCAATATATTATTTATAGTTTGCTGTCGACGGGCTTTTGCTATGTGATCTGTTACCAGTAGCCGTAAACATTCCGCGGCTTGCAGCCTGCACTGATAACAACCGATTCGATTGTTCTAACGGAATAACTACATTCCGTTTGCTCGATTGCTAGTTGATAACCGCGACTTCTGCTCTCTTTTTTTATTGTAGCACGGCAAAATGACTGCACTATGCCTGATGGTAAGCACAGTACAATCCAAAAACAATGGCGACCACCGAGTGACACACTAACCATCGCCGGTCGCCGCTGTCATGCCGGCTTGCGAAAGGCTGGATATGCACAGGCTGATCCCGAAACGCGACCCGCAGAATTCGCACTATGATGGGCTTTATCGCCATATACATGGTGGTTGCGACCCAGTCAGGCTGTAAAACCCTACCACCCCGCTTTCGCCATTGCCTCGTTCGTTGTTCAGCAGGGAGCACCACGTGCAGGTGAGGTTGGCTTGGATGTCTCAAGTCTTAGATGTTATTCGACACCCCTTACACCCTAATGTTACACCTGTGTAGTTTACGTTAAAAAGCAAAACTATCCTTTGCTTACAAACATTCTTTGTATATAATGTTATCCGTGTACTTCCCGTCTCCTGCGCAAGCGTACCATACCGTTTATCCCAACACACGTAGTGCTTATGCAGTTTCTTTTTATTTTAAATACTATGTATTAAATGAAACTATCGTGATATTTTTTACATAGGGACGAAGTGTGTATAAAGTAAGATAAAAAAAAAAAATAGTATATATGGAAATCTATCCAGTAATTACTGAGTCACACATACACAACGACATATTTCCATTATTGTATTTATATAGATTACTGTGAAGTTGTACAGGCTTATTGTTGTAAAGGATGTAAATTTACTTTATTTTCTTTAACAATTTTCCATTAACTAAGTACATTTAACAACATTAACGCTTACTGGACATGACTAAGCAAATTTAAAAGGATTTAGGTCGTCTTTAAGAAACACAAAGAAACCGGAAGCGTTAAGGCGGAAGACGTGTACCACCGAGTAATTTCATATCGAATAATACGTTATTTAAAAAAAAAACTTGAACAAAATCTTAATGGACGCGAACTGTGTATCTGACAAATTGTTTACATATATTTAATACGACTTCCTCTTAGTATGTACAAGGGAAGGATCGAATTTCTCTTCAAAGTGCCATATACCATATCAATTTTAATGAATATATACTATAGTTGTAGGCGGTAGAGCCACGCTGAAACTATTTATTACTGGTTTCAGCATGAATGGGTCGGCTCGTCCGGGATAGTACCACCCTCTCATAGAAAACCAACGTGAAGTAACAGTGCATGCATTGTTGCGTTTCGTTCGGTCAGTGAGACCGAACCTCCCTCCCCTCCTTCCTCTACCTTAAGGGGGTAAGACCCCTTCCCCCTAAACACAGGTTGGCAATGCGCTTGCGACTCCCCTGGTATTGCAAGTGTCTATGAACGGTGGTGATCACTTAACATGAGGTGACCCGCATGTTCGTTTGCCTCCTATGACATCTTTAGGTGTATAGGATTTGTCAAGTTTTTTTTATTATCGGGGCGGGACAACGTCCGCCGTGTCCGCTAGTATAGAATAAAAACATGTGTTTTGTGTTCAAGTAATGTATAATGTAGTAGTACAGATCAATCGGAGTTATAAATCTTGAAGGTAATCAATTTTTTTGGAGATCAGAAGAGGCGAGTGCCAACAAAATAATTCATTCCATCTCTTTTTTTTTTTTTCTCGAACTGACTACGTTATTGACCCGGCAGGGTCTTCACAGCTTCACCGGACTATTCCATCTCTTGTTTATTAAATGTACTATCAGTAATGTGTATAGACAACTTCCAGTATACTAAAGTTCAAAACTAAAGTCCTTTACTTTCGCGAAGTACGTAATTAAAACGCTGCGACCGGCCGGGACTTGTTGCACTCAAAAATATCCAAGTTAATTCTTAAATTGGTATATCCAGTTTCAAAATCAAAAACGTAAACTTCTTAACTATAAAATTCGTCAAATCACAAATCTCTTTAAACCATAAGTTTCATGTCTTACATTTTAAACAACCGTAAAAGTACACCAGCACTTCTTCTACATACAAAAAAAAACTGTAATAAATAAATACATGCTGCATGCAACCTATCATTGTTCACGGAAAGTGATTTATATCTCCATAAACGCTTTTGTTTTTGAGTTTTGGACTAAATCCAACGGTTATTATTTATCTCTTTACAAAGTTCTTACGTCGGTTTTGTTGTATTTTAAACTTAACTGACATAAAGATAAGGGAAGATGTAATTAAATATTATAACCTTATTATTAAATTTAGTTGGTGGTAGAGCCACGCTGAAGCTATCACTGGTTTCAGCATGAATGGGTCGACTCGCCCGGGGTAGTACCACCCTCTCATAGAAAACCGATGTGAAGTAACAGTGCTTGCATTGTTGCCTTTCGTTCGGTCAGTGAGAGCGTCGGAGACACTCCTCCCATTCCCTTCCCCCTCCTCTCCCGTTGCTTCCCGTCCCGTCCCGTGTTGCTCGTGTCTATGGACGGCATTGATCACTTAACATCAGGTAACCCGCCTGTTCGTTTGTCTCCTATGATATAAAAAAAACACTATAGCGTAAATACAAAATACCCATCTTCCCTCTTCTCCTCTCTTCCCTACTCCCCCTTCTTCAAAACACAGGCTGGCAATGCACTTGCGACTCCTCTGGTGTTGCAAGTGTCTATGGACGATGGTGATCACTTAACATCAGGTAACCCACTTGTTCAGTTGCCTCCTATGATATTAAATAAAAAACTATTAGTGCCTTCAATACTATGTTCCAGGGACCGACATCCTTGCCGTTCCCACTCTACAGTAACAACATTAATAGCAACTCTACTCTTTCGGTACATCGAACTTTTAAAGGTTAGTTATATATAGATACAGGCTGCTCCACATAACCTTAGAATGATTGCAAGTCTGTCAACTACTTTATAACATAAACAAACCACAATGTTTACATTATGAACTGTAGCAGAGTTCGCGTTCCTTTAGAATTTCAAGAATAATCGATCCTAGGAGACGATGTGTTTCAGCTCTGTAGGATTGGGGTCCCATTACTGTCTGATGTGCAGTGCAGTTTGACATTAGTAATCCACTTCAAAACCAATTAATATGATATCGACACTACATACCATATATCTTTATTTAGTAAACAAGATTAATTAATACATACTCTCGCTGCCCGTAAACGTCCCTCATTACTCCCACACCAAAAAACTAGATATAATAAATAATTCCCTCGCGCGAGAGCGATTAATTAATTTCCCATAATAGTGTATATAGTAATAAATTGAAATTTTACTTTATTTAGATAATGTATATAATTAATCGTTTCCCGATACACGGAAACACTTAGAAAACGGTACACATATAAAGCGGGCGATAAATTATAACCGATGTGTATGCGGGCGTACACGCATCTGCCTACCATAATCCGTAAACAAAGCCCATCTTATTCCACATCGATAGACAATAAAACGTTAAAATTACATTACACAACACGCGATGTACTGACCGAAATTAAAAAAAAAATGTTTACATAACCGTTTCGCTAAAAAAGAAAATAGTACAAGGTTATTCCGTATTACGCTGGATATATGTATATGATAATCGAACGGTTCCGTTGAAGCGAATCCGATAATTTACATTCGTTGTTTTGCTTGATTGGTATTTTTAACTCTCAGCTTCATTTAATCATGCTATATTATTCGCGTATTACACACAATACAATTGGAAACAGAGAAGTGACTTAGTACATTTAGTATTGTTTAGAAACAGCAACACACTCTGAAAAACTAAAACACCATATGACCGATTGTCATGAGAGTCCGCTTTTTTTTTGTAGTGTCTACAATGTTAGCCTGGCCAGGCCTTTACAGTTTCATCGGACTAAGTATGATAGTTGGCACTTTTAAGCGTCTTTATAGAGAAGGTTTTATAGTTTCATATTTACTATAACTTGAACTAAAAGTCGATGCAGAATATCACTTTTTTATATGGATATTTATTTCCTCCAATTTTTCACTTTCATACAAACTTTGTTCTGACAATTATTTACAAGCATTCAGTAATTAATTTTTATACATATAATCTCTATACATTATCCGTTTAACTATAAATCAACTATTTACCACAACAAAGTAAACAGATAATAACAAACGCGTGCAGAATCGCGGGCATATGTTATTCCATTTGTTATACGATTACACACAATATGATTGGAAACAGTGCCGAAAATGGCATGCATTCAGTATCATTTAGAAACAGCACCACTCTCTGATAAACTACATACAACACCATATGACCGATTGTCATGAGAGTCTGCTGTTTTTTTTTGTAGTGACTATATTGTTAGCCTGGCCAGGCCTTTACAGTTTCATCGGACTAAGTATGATAGTTGTATCTTTATAGAGAAGCTTTTATAGTTTCAATTTTACTATAACTTATAACTAAAAGTCGATGCAGAATATCGAATAATTTCATCGCTCCAAAACTATAACCGTGTTGTTACGAAAAAGTTAAATACATATTGAATACTTGCTTTAAAAACGTTTGGTTACTTTGGTATTAAATGCACCGCGCTCGCCGAACGTACGACAATCTCGCTCTGTTATCTTTGTTTGGTTAGGTTACGTTAGACGTGCGAAAAAAGAATAACGCGAGCTTGCCGCGGCAGTGATCGGCGAGCGCAGTGCAATACCCGAACTTTTTTAAAGTATGTATTCAATACGTTTTCAACTTTTTTGTAATAAGGGTTTAAGCTCCATACAAATGAATGTAGGACCTTAGGGGTACATTGGTCAACTAACTGCTGGCAGCATAGGTTAAAAAAATACCGTATTTATAACCACATTTAAAATTCTTGAACTTATATATTTAAAAACATTATCCGTCATTTTGAGACGACGAGTCAATACAACATACGTTTATTACTTACACTATTAGCTGTCCGTACCGACATTACACGAATGTTCAAACGGAGAAAACGAGACCAATTCTTGTCTTTACGATACTACCATGTAAATAAAATGGCGGCCGTACGTCAATCTGTCAATGTTTTCTATCAAATTTTGAAGACCTAACTACTATCTTTTGTCCCAGTAACTTTTTATATGGATATTTATTTCCTCCAATTTTTCTCTTTTATACAAACTTTGTTCTGACAATTATTTACAAGCATTCAGTAATTAATTTTTATACATATAATCTCTATACAGTATCCGTTTAACTATAAATCAACTATTTACCACAACAAAGTAAACAGATAATAACAAACGCGTGCAGAATCGCGGGCGTATCATACGAATTACGCAGAAGTCAGGTCACAGACCCGATTTAATAGATCTTGTAACGAGCCATCTCGCCGATACGCGTACTATTTACAGCGTTCAGTTTACAGTCAAAGGTTTACAGCAGTGCATCGGATGACGTCAATGCACGCACTTATCGATTCAGTACATCGGGTTCGAACCGATTCGCGTGCTCAACAACTGACCGAAGCACTCGAAAAGAAGGTTTCAGGTGTTATTACGGGCGCATAATACGGAAATAACATAACTCGAATTCCAAACGTTGTGTTTATTATATCTTAATATAAAATACATTGTTTATAGAAGTACAATACAGGTGCGATGTAAACAGAACATGTAGGTAGAAAGAACGATTAAAAAATCTGATTAGAACTGGAGTGGATGCACGAAAATGAAGCCAAAATCATTACAAGAGTTTAAAAAAAGTGTGTGTGTACTATATGTACACGCGTTAGAAGTTATACTTCTTTGGCGTAACAAGATAAAAATCTTTTCAAAAATTTTATCTTTCGCGTTATTCTACGTTTGTAGAACAAACGGCACAAACAATAGAAAAAGTTGACTATAGCTATTTAACTTCAGGGTGTCGGTTTTCCGTGACGGTGTGCGTGCGAATCGTAAAAATTTACTCTCATCATATTTCCCTAACGCGCCAAAAGGAGTATAACTTCAAAAATATTGCGTGCATCCTTGTGTATGTTACCCAAAACCCAAAATCGGTTGTGTGCCTTAAGCGCCAACCTTAGTAGTCCGGTGAAGCTGTAAAGACCCTGCCGAGTCAATAGCGTAGTCAGTTCGAAGAAAAAAAAAATTCAAAAATATTGAACTTGTCCTTACTGCCTGTCCCAATACAGGAGTCGTTCAATACATAACATTACTAATATTATAAATGCGAATGGGAATCTGTTTGTTACGCTTTCACGTCTTAACTACTGAACCATTCGTTATAAAATGTTGTATACACGTTGTCAGATGTACAGAAAAGTACAAAATAGATACTGCTACGACGGATACATGAAAGCTACATTAACACGAGCGAAGCCGTGAGATAAACTAGTGTTAAATAGATAAGTAAATAATTTGGAAATTCGAATTAGTTTTAATGATAGAAACTTTCACAATGTTATTATCGCTTAGCTCTGTGAATTTGTTTATTATTTTTTGTTCATTGTGTATTGCAATAAATCCCGATGCATTGCATTTCGGCGGTTCTATTGCAAAGTAGCAATTTCAAAACCATGTCAAATTTAGGATGATAATGTTGACAGCTGATGCATATGAAGCGTTATTGTATTCTTTTCGGTAACATCTATTGCAAATAATGTCGTACTTAATCGCTCGATACAGCCTACTTATCGCAGTACAGTAACGTGCAAATCTAACAGCATCAAAATATATATTATACTAAAAATCCTCCCGTCAGAACGAACTATTTCACGTCAAAAAAATAAAAGATTCAATGCAGCTATCGATTCCGAGTTCTATGAGAATAATAGTCGATAATCGAATAGACTCATTTTCGATTACACACTACCCCACCCCTACGGTAGGCTGTCAAAATTATCAACCTAAACGTGACAAAATATAAGTAGATCTGTCAAAATATATTTAATTCTTTACAAATAGATGATCAAATGTCACTGTTTACATTAACAGTTAATAAATAACGGGACCGGTTACATTTACTGGATGACTTTTAACATTGAGTAATACCAAATTATTTACGTGACGCGACGCGGCCTGTTTAATCAGCCAATGCACTTCAGTACCTCCATAGAAAATATCATCCCGGTTTCGTGGTACGGAGGTGATATGACTTCTGCTATTCACAGACACAGATTCAATCTGCGCACAAGATTGTTTTGTGTGGCAAGTATAATTGTGAAATCTGTATTAGATAATAAGTTTTTGTACGTGGTAGAGACACGCTGAAGTTATTTACTGGTTTCAGCATGAATGGGTCGGCTAGCCCGCGGTCGGTACCACCCGACCCACAGAAACACCGACGTGAAGTAACAGTGCTTGCATTGTTGCGTTTCGTTCGGTCAGTGAGAGCGCCTCCCCCCAAACATAGGCTGGAAACGCATTCGCGATTCCCCTGGTATTACAAGCGTCTATGGCCGGTGGTGATCACTTCACTTCAGGCGACCCACTTGTTCGTTTGCCTCCCTATGTTTATAAAAAAAGAAACGTGTTTATATGCATGTAAATCAATTATTTATCTACAATTATAACCGCTCGTTTAACGTTAAATGACCGTGTGTGTAATTAACATTTTCAAATTATCCTTATATTTAAATGATTTGTCTGTGCTTAAAAAATTGAATAATAAACACATTAAATAAATCTGTATATTATTAATAATGCAATTTTAATAGAAGAAAATGTTCACGATTCGTAGTCAATCGAATATATTAATTCAATACGCTGATAACATTTTAT
Source organism: Antheraea pernyi (assembly GCA_015888305.1). NCBI lineage: Eukaryota > Metazoa > Arthropoda > Insecta > Lepidoptera > Saturniidae > Antheraea > Antheraea pernyi. The sequence continues at coordinate 29,298 of MU161047.1, forward strand.
AGATGCGAATAAAATTACTTGTACAAAGAATCTAAAATATCAGATTTCATGTCAAATTGATGCCCATATATATGCATGTATAGCACAGGAATATATACTGATTTGGTGTCTGTATATATAGACGTCCGTTTATTATTATATCATTCAAATTAATGCTTATCGTATATTAATTACTACAAATAATTACACTCTAATAATGCAATAAGCCCGAGATTTCCATGAAACCATAGGATTGGTGTTAGGGAATTTTCCTAGATCCGTCTAATTAATGTCTCCAATTGAAACACAATCGCCACACGTATATAAGTGTATCTCAGCAGCTACATGGGGCGTGAGATCACAATGACCACATCAATTACGCTTCAAACTTCAAACCTAAGTGAAGAAATATTTTCCAATTCTTTTATTAATTCTTTACTTGCGTATCTGTTTGCGTGGTATTTACAATTGACTGTCAACTAGTATTCTGATTGTTT
>MU161047.1:30057-53883 GCA_015888305.1 Antheraea pernyi
CAAAACACAGGCTGGCAATGCACTTGCGACTCCTCTGGTGTTGCAAGTGTCTATGGACGGTGGTGATCACTTAACATCAGGTGACCCACCTGTTTCTTGCCTCCTATGATATAAAAAAAAACTATAAGTGCCTTCAATACTATGTTCCATGGACCGACATCCTTGGCGTTCCCACTCTACAGTAGCAACATTAATAGAAACTATACTTTTTCGGTACATCGAACTTTTAAAGGTTAGTTATATATAGATACAGGCTGCTCCACATAACCTTAGAATGATTGCAAGTCTGTCAACTACTTTATAACATAAACAAACCACAATGTTTACATTATGAACTGTAGCAGAGTTCGCGTTCCTTTAGAATAAGAATAATCGATCCTAGGAGACGATGTGTTTCAGCTCTGTAGGAGTGGGGTCCCATTACTGTCTGATCTGCAGTGCAGTTTGACATTAGTAATCCACTTTAAAACCAATTAATATGATATCGACACTACATACCATATATCTTTATTTAGTAAACAAGATTAATTAATACATACTCTCGCTGCCCGTAAACGTCCCTCATTACTCCCACACCAAAAAACTAGATATAATAAATAATTCCCTCGCGCGAGAGCAATTAATTAATTTCCCATAATAGTGTATATAGTAATAAATTGAAATTTTACTTTATTTAGATAATGTATATAATTAATCGTTTCCCGATACACGGAAACACTTACTAAACGCTACACGTATAAAGCGGGCGATAAATTATAACCGATGTGTATGCGGGCGTACACGCATCTGCCTACCATAATCCGTAAACAAAGCCCATCTTATTCCACATCAATAGACAATAAAAACGTTAAAATTACATTACACAACACGCGATGTACTGACCGAAATTAAAAAAAAAAAATGTTTACATAACCGTTTCGCTAAAAAAGAAAATAGTACAAGGTTATTCCGTATTACGCTTGATATATGTATATGATAATCGAACGGTTCCGTTGAAGCGAATCCGATAATTTACATTCGTTGTTTTGCTTGATTGATATTTTTAACTCTCAGCTTCATTTAATCATGCTATATTATTCGTGTTATTCCATTTGTTATACGATTACACACAATATGATTGGAAACAGTGCCGAAAATGGCATGCATTCAGTATCATTTAGAAACAGCACCACTCTCTGATAAACTACATACAACACCATATGACCGATTGTCATGAGAGTCTGCTGTTTTTTTTTGTAGTGACTATATTGTTAGCCTGGCCAGGCCTTTACAGTTTCATCGGACTAAGTATGATAGTTGTATCTTTATAGAGAAGCTTTTATAGTTTCAATTTTACTATAACTTATAACTAAAAGTCGATGCAGAATATCGAATAATTTCATCGCTCCAAAACTATAACCGTGTTGTTACGAAAAAGTTAAATACATATTGAATACTTGCTTTAAAAACGTTTGGTTACTTTGGTATTAAATGCACCGCGCTCGCCGAACGTACGACAATCTCGCTCTGTTATCTTTGTTTGGTTAGGTTACGTTAGACGTGCGAAAAAAGAATAACGCGAGCTTGCCGCGGCAGTGATCGGCGAGCGCAGTGCAATACCCGAACTTTTTTAAAGTATGTATTCAATACGTTTTCAACTTTTTTGTAATAAGGGTTTAAGCTCCATACAAATGAATGTAGGACCTTAGGGGTACATTGGTCAACTAACTGCTGGCAGCATAGGTTAAAAAAATACCGTATTTATAACCACATTTAAAATTCTTGAACTTATATATTTAAAAACATTATCCGTCATTTTGAGACGACGAGTCAATACAACATACGTTTATTACTTACACTATTAGCTGTCCGTACCGACATTACACGAATGTTCAAACGGAGAAAACGAGACCAATTCTTGTCTTTACGATACTACCATGTAAATAAAATGGCGGCCGTACGTCTTTATAGAGAAGGTTTTATAGTTTCATATTTACTATAACTTGAACTAAAAGTCGATGCAGAATATCACTTTTTTATATGGATATTTATTTCCTCCAATTTTTCACTTTCATACAAACTTTGTTCTGACAATTATTTACAAGCATTCAGTAATTAATTTTTATACATATAATCTCTATACATTATCCGTTTAACTATAAATCAACTATTTACCACAACAAAGTAAACAGATAATAACAAACGCGTGCAGAATCGCGGGCGTATCATACGAATTACGCAGAAGTCAGGTCACAGACCCGATTTAATAGATCTTGTAACGAGCGATCTCGCCGATTCGCGTACTATTTACAGCGTTCAGTTTACAGTCAAAGGTTTACAGCAGTGCATCGGATGACGTCAATGCACGCACTTATCGATTCAGTACATCGGGTTCGAACCGATTCGCGTGCTCAACAACTGACCGAAGCACTCGAAAAGAAGGTTTCAGGTGTTATTACGGGCGCATAATACGGAAATAACATAACTCGAATTCCAAACGTTGTGTTTATTATATCTTAATATAAAATACATTGTTTATAGAAGTACAATACAGGTGCGATGTAAACAGAACATGTAGGTAGAAAGAACGATTAAAAAATCTGATTAGAACTGGAGTGGATGCACGAAAGTAAATGAAGCCAAAATCATTCCAAGAGTTTAAAAAAAAAGTGTGTGTGTGTAATTTATGTACACGCGTTAGAAGTTATACTTTTTTGGCGTAACAAGATAAAAATCTTTTCAAAAATTTTATCTTTCGCGTTATTCTACGTTTGTAGAACAAACGGCACAAACAATAGAAAAAGTTGACTATAGCTAACTTCAGGGTATCGGTTTTCCGTGACGTGCGCGCGCGCATCGTAAAAATTTACTCTCATCATTTTTCCCTAAGGCGACAAAAGGTGTATAACTTCAAAAATATTGAACTTGGCCTTACTGCCTGTCCCAATACGGACGTCGTTCAATAAGAAAAAACGACACTAACAATAGAAAAAGTTGACTATAGCTAACTTCAAGGTGTCGGTTTTTCGTGACGGTGCGCGCGCGCATCATAAAAATTTACTCTCATCATTTTTCCCTAACGCGCCAAAAGGAGTATAACTTCGAAAATATTGAACTTGGCCTTACTGCCTGTCCCAATACAGACGTCGTTCAATAAGAAAAAACGACACTAACAATAGAAAAAGTTGACTATAGCTAACTTCAAGGTGTCGGTTTTTCGTGACGGTGCGCGCGCGCATCATAAAAATTTACTCTCATCATTTTTCCCTAACGCGCCAAAAGGAGTATAACTTCGAAAATATTGAACTTGGCCTTACTGCCTGTCCCAATACAGACGTCGTTCAATAAGAAAAAACGACACTAACAATAGAAAAAGTTGACTATAGCTAACTTCAAGGTGTCGGTTTTTCGTGACGGTGCGCGCGCGCATCATAAAAATTTACTCTCATCATTTTTCCCTAACGCGCCAAAAGGAGTATAACTTCGAAAATATTGAACTTGGCCTTACTGCCTGTCCCAATACAGACGTCGTTCAATAAGAAAAAACGACACTAACAATAGAAAAAGTTGACTATAGCTAACTTCAAGGTGTCGGTTTTGCGTGATGGTACGCGCGCGCATCGTAAAAATTTACTCTCATCATTTTTCCCTAATACGCCAAAAGGAGTATAACTTCAAAAATATTGAACTTGTCCTTACTGCCTGTACCAATACAGACTTCGTTCAGTATCTTTACTAATATTATAAATGCGAATGGGAATCTGTTTGTTACGCTTTCATATCTTAACTACTGAACCGTTCGTTATAAAATGTTGTATACACGTTGTCAGAGGTACAGAAAAGTACATAGGGTAGCTACACTTCACCCAGAAAAAAAATACTGCTACGACGGATACATGAAAGCTACATTAACACGAGCGAAGCCGTGAGATAAATTAGTGTTAAATAAGTAAATAATTTGGATTCGTATTAGTTTTAATGATAGAAACTTACACAATTTTATTTTCGCTTAGCTCTGTGAATTTGTTTATTATTTTTGTTCATTGTGTATTGCAGTAAATCCCGATGCATTGTATTTCGACGGTTCTATTGTAAAGTAGCAATTTCAAAACCATGTCACATTTAGGATGATAATTTTGACAGCTGATGCATATGAAGCGTTATTGTATTCTTTTCGGTAACATCTATTGCAAATAATGTCGTACTTAATCGCACGATACAGCCTACTTATCGCAGTATAGTAACGTGCAAATCTAACAGCATCAAAATATATATTATACTAAAAATCCCCCCATCAGAACGAACTATTTCACGTCAAAAAAATAAAAGATTCAATGCAGCTATCGATTCCGAGTTCTATGAGCTAGTGTTAAATAGATAAGTAAATAATTTGGAAATTCGAATTAGTTTTAATGATAGAAACTTTCACAATGTTATTATCGCTTAGCTCTGTGAATTTGTTTATTATTTTTTGTTCATTGTGTATTGCAATAAATCCCGATGCATTGCATTTCGGCGGTTCTATTGCAAAGTAGCAATTTCAAAACCATGTCAAATTTAGGATGATAATGTTGACAGCTGATGCATATGAAGCGTTATTGTATTCTTTTCGGTAACATCTATTGCAAATAATGTCGTACTTAATCGCTCGATACAGCCTACTTATCGCAGTACAGTAACGTGCAAATCTAACAGCATCAAAATATATATTATACTAAAAATCCTCCCGTCAGAACGAACTATTTCACGTCAAAAAAATAAAAGATTCAATGCAGCTATCGATTCCGAGTTCTATGAGAATAATAGTCGATAATCGAATAGACTCATTTTCGATTACACACTACCCCACCCCTACGGTAGGCTGTCAAAATTATCAACCTAAACGTGACAAAATATAAGTAGATCTGTCAAAATATATTTAATTCTTTACAAATAGATGATCAAATGTCACTGTTTACATTAACAGTTAATAAATAACGGGACCGGTTACATTTACTGGATGACTTTTAACATTGAGTAATACCAAATTATTTACGTGACGCGACGCGGCCTGTTTAATCAGCCAATGCACTTCAGTACCTCCATAGAAAATATCATCCCGGTTTCGTGGTACGGAGGTGATATGACTTCTGCTATTCACAGACACAGATTCAATCTGCGCACAAGATTGTTTTGTGTGGCAAGTATAATTGTGAAATCTGTATTAGATAATAAGTTTTTGTACGTGGTAGAGACACGCTGAAGTTATTTACTGGTTTCAGCATGAATGGGTCGGCTAGCCCGCGGTCGGTACCACCCGACCCACAGAAACACCGACGTGAAGTAACAGTGCTTGCATTGTTGCGTTTCGTTCGGTCAGTGAGAGCGCCTCCCCCCAAACATAGGCTGGAAACGCATTCGCGATTCCCCTGGTATTACAAGCGTCTATGGCCGGTGGTGATCACTTCACTTCAGGCGACCCACTTGTTCGTTTGCCTCCCTATGTTTATAAAAAAAGAAACGTGTTTATATGCATGTAAATCAATTATTTATCTACAATTATAACCGCTCGTTTAACGTTAAATGACCGTGTGTGTAATTAACATTTTCAAATTATCCTTATATTTAAATGATTTGTCTGTGCTTAAAAAATTGAATAATAAACACATTAAATAAATCTGTATATTATTAATAATGCAATTTTAATAGAAGAAAATGTTCACGATTCGTAGTCAATCGAATATATTAATTCAATACGCTGATAACATTTTATAGATGCGAATAAAATTACTTGTACAAAGAATCTAAAATATCAGATTTCATGTCAAATTGATGCCCATATATATGCATGTATAGCGCAGAATGTCACAGGAATATATACTGATTTGGTGTCTGTATATATAGACGTCCGTTTATTATTATATCATTCAAATTAATGCTTATCGTATATTAATTACTACAAATAATTACACTCTAATAATGCAATAAGCCCGAGATTTCCATGAAACCATAGGATTGGTGTTAGGGAATTTTCCTAGATCCGTCTAATTAATGTCTCCAATTGAAACACAATCGCCACACGTATATAAGTGTATCTCAGCAGCTACATGGGGAGTGAGATCATAATGGCCACATCAATTACGCTTCAATCTTCAAACCTAAGTGAAGAAATATTTTCCAATTCTTTTATTAATTCTTTACTTGCGTATCTGTTTGCGTGGTATTTACAATTTACTGTCAACTAGTATTCTGATTGTTTAGAAACTTGAAATTTTGAACATACTTGAGAAAAACAAAGGAAGATAAATTTCAAAGAGAATTTAATCCTCTATTTCAAACACGATCAGATGAAAAGAAACTGAAGCAAACCTGACATTTATTGTGCAAACACACAACTAAGACCAAACAAACGAACCAGACCAAAAAGCACAAAATGTAGTCTTTTGTTTTTAGTTTGTGTTAAAACTGCATTGTAGTAAAATTTGTTTTTAATAATAATTACTTTATTTAACCTTTTAATTGTGTTTTTATCTTGATATATTTATAGATCTCGATATTTTAAACATTGCTCTGCGAATACAATATCAAACTAAACTGAAATAATAACAAAAAAAAAATGAAAATATTTTCAATATAAAACGTTCCCCGTATTTGTTATTATTTCAGTCCAGCAGAAAAAATATTTGATTATGGTCTAAATTTACATTCTGAAATTTTGGTTAGAAAAACCAATACCAACTGAAATAAATAGATCAGTGTATGTAAAATAAACTAGGCGTCGATGAATCAGTTAACGATTACGCGTTCAGAGACTTAAGTAAAATGTATGAATAACCGAGTTAAAACAGAAACGTGTAACGAACGTGTCTGCCGGCGTCTCACGTCTGACCGTGGAAAGAACGCTTCGTGGCTCATACTTACCTTTAGGACTGCGACTCAGTGGCTATACATTGAGTCAACTAATGAATATGTAAGCTTCTTCACAGTTACGATACGTCATAGTTTGTTAAGAGTACGTAACTAATATAACCGTTATCACATCATAAGGAGTTTTTGAAGGAATTTAAACTTAAAGGTGGTAGAGCCACGCTGAAGTTATTATTGGTTTCAGCATGAAGGGTCGGCTCGCCCGGGTTAGTACCACCCTCTCATAGAAAACCGACGTGAAGTAACAGTGCTTGCATTGTTGCGTTTCGTTCGGTCAGTGAGAACGCCGGATAACCCACCTCCCCTCCCCCTCGAGACAGGTTGGCAACGCACTTACGACTCCCCTGATGTTGCAAGTGTCTATGGACGGTGGTGATCACTTAATATCAGGTGACGAACCTGGCCGTTTGCCTCGTATGATATAAAAACAATTTTGTAGACTTTATATTGTATTCAGAATCTTGTATTACTTGACTCTCTATTTTGTAATATTGGCGACATTTGCGTAATATAGCTCAGTTATTGTGTAAAGTGAAGTGGATGGAAAATAATACCACGGACTATGAACTCTATGATGCCATAAAACTCTCTGGATAGTTCTAAAAAGGGGGCCCACCATGTTGCCACAGCATTGAAATTATCTCAAGAGACTTGTAACATTAGTACCTAATCGAGAAAGGCAGTAATAATGTAGAAGATTAAAATTAAATTAAAAAATATTATTAGGAGAAATTAAAAGTAATGATCACATATACCAAAATACAATGGAATATTGGTGCAACAATACTTTCAGATAATTATATAAGAAATCTTTTAGTAGTTTGTCCTCATCGTTACTATAATTTACAAACGTATATAGAAAAGAGGGAAAATAGTTAAGAACATCTCCCTCCTTTGTTTCTCGGTCGATTTTCTTAATATTTTTTTGCATAGTAGCTGTTGACCAACTTTAAGTAGTCCGTTGTAGCTGTAAAGTCCTGTCAAGTGGATAGCGTAATAGGTCCAAAAAAAAATTTACGATCCTTAGCTGTTACCAATATTTTTTATTTGCAAAATGTTCGTTATTTTTCTTAATATTGAAACTTGAAAAATTAATTAATTAGGGTTGCTACACGATCACACGTTAACATTTAATTTGGCCAAAGTATAACGAATGAATTTGAGAAAAACTATCGTTACCTGAGATATATCTATACTTAGTTTATACAGATAAACTGTTCGAGTTGCACTTACACGAACATAATGTATGATACAATTATTTTTAAGCAATAAATACAAACACAAACGCAGGCGACTTCTATTTAGAATATTAAATACTTAAAAACAATAAAATATAGCCCATGCCTCAAAGAGAGACCATAGTTTTCTTTTAACGAAAGAGTTTTCCGAATCAGATTAAAAGTTACGCAGTATATCTGCTATAAACAAACAATCTTTACCTCCTTATAATATTATTGTACGTATGGGTAAATACAAGAGTTCACTTGCAAAACTGGTAACATTTCCCCGTGCAGTCCTCAATCCAATTATCCAAATGAGAATCGTCCGTTCCGCGAACCAAAACCGCATCCTGACATAGATCGACAGAAAACGAATGCAACGTCCGCGCCCCCTAGCGTCGGACGGAAATAGACGGGCTTCCCCGAACTATATTACATGTACCTTAAAATACAGAGGCGGTGACTGCGTGTTAAGTGGAAGACACGAAACGCAGCGTCTTCCTGAAACCCGCCCTCTTTTACTCCCGGTACTATAAATATGATGCTGAAACGTTTTCAGCTTCAGTTGTTCATGAAAGCCCGAGTTGTGCGCCGCGTGCCAATTCTCGCTACTCCCGAGTGACAACGTGACCAGGAACGCGTCTACGCTATATAACATTTTATCTAAGGGATTTCGTAATTTGGCGATTAATCAAACATTTTTTTTAATTTATTTTGTGGATTGTGTGCAATCATTGTGGACATCATGTTGGACAAGACTATCATCGGCGGCAGTTGGGACAGTGTTGTAAGTAGAAGCTTTTTGACTCAATCGAATTTCCATTTTCAAGTTTGTGTTCTGAGATTACGTTCTAGTCCCGTCGGTTCGAGTTACGCAAAGTGCACGGTCAGTTTAATGGGCTTAAAAGGCAACTGACTTGTGTGTACGTGCATGGTCGCTGTCATTGAACTGCACGGGCCGTGCGTGCTCCGCGTTCGAATATGGTGTTACGTACTTTTTGTGGTTATTGGGTTAAAGTTCTTGACATTGCCGCTTACTGAACCTTATTAAACGGTCGCCGTCCGTAAAATTAATTCAGTAATATCGTTGGCTAAATTATTACGATAATCGAGATTAATTACTAACATTAATTTGTAAGAATTATTTGTTACGGTTGTGTTAAAATTATTAGAAATCAGAAACTTGCAAAACCATAACTGTCTTTCATTATATGGGTATTGGATCGTAACTATTGGGGTTTTATAGTATTTAGATTTCCTGAGTTGTGTTAGACACCTTCCATATTAATATAATTTTTAATTAAAAAAATCGAGCTTTTTGTATACTATATCATTATCAAAATAAAAAATAAAAAATGGGTGCGTATGCGACACATGTCAGAAGTGAAACTTCTTTGGCGAACTAATTTATAAGTCTTGTGTATATTTATTATACAAACAAGAAAAAAGAATAAAAAGTTTTTTTATTTATTTAATCTGCGTTTACTGCAAATGACGTCACTTCCGTTGCATACCTGCGTGACATTACATCTGTAAAAAATTTATCCTCATGCGTCTAAAGAAGTTTCACTTAAAAAAAAAAAACAAATCTATAAACATAACATTGAAATTACGAAGACTTTGATTTCGCGCAGTCACCTATAATTCAATTAGATTTAGGTCTATTTAAAGTCTGAACAAAAAACTTATTACCAAATCAGAACATATTATTCACAGATAACATTAGAAAGTGTTTCGTCTGTCAGACAGTACAATGACTTGTCAAAGTTGTCGCGCCTGTCAGATATATCGATTGTCGACACGCCACTTTTTAAAGTCACCGTTTGTTTTTTTAAAAATCCCGAACCGGTATTAACGAATTTAAGTAACTTTCACCCTTGATGACCTCAACATCTAGTCGAACCTGTTTACTAACATCCTGTTTGTTAGCAAAATAAATACCTATACACGTTTGAAACTTTAATTATTTGCCCGTGGACGTTGAATTTTTTATTATGAGATCAATAATCTGTAATTAAACATGTAAATATTAATAAAATAAAATCTATAATGTCATTTTTTTTATAGGAGGCAAACGAACAGATGGGTCACCTGATGTTAAGTGATCATAGACACTTGCAACACCAGGAGAGGGGAGGGTCGGTAGGTCTCTGGCGCTCTCACTGACCGAACGAAACGCAACAATGCAAGCACTGTTACTTCACGTCGGTTTTCTCTGAGAGGGTGATACTACCCCGGTCGAGCCGACCCATTCATGCTAAAATAAAGAAACGTGTCTCTTATCCTTATTAACCTTTCGGATATAAACAAAGAATTTAGTAAAGAGAAACATTAAATAAGATTATGATAACTATAAGTCTGTACATAAAGTCTGTATAATATATACATACCTTAGCATTTTATATACTATAATCTAGCCAAAAGTGTATAGATTACTTCAGTACAACATATAACCATTCACATACCAATATATTAAGGAAAGACAATATCGTTTCTTTTACGTTTGTTAAAAATTACTTCATATATTAATGAATACTTTCTTATTTATATAAAATATCGGGATGCATCAGTAAAAATAAATAAATGCTGTCAATTGTTGTATCCATTTATCATTAGCAACACTGGTGCCGGGTTTCGAAAGTCGAGAGTGCCGGTAGCAGATAAACGATCTCTTATAATGACAAATGGCAGTTTCAAAATAAAATCGAACGAAATACGAAGAGAATTAATCAGTGCCGGTGTTTAATAATTTAAGTGTGTTTTTAATTATTAATTCACTGGAGAAAAACCTCATTAACTCGTTAAATTTCTAATATCGATAAACTATAAATATATCGATACGGTTTGATCGATTATCATGAAAGTTGTCACACCTGAGTGTTTTTTCTCGGGGAAAGTTTTTATGCGGACCATCCTATCTAATACTATAAATGCGATTGTGAGTTTGTTTGTTACGTATAAAGTAGCACATAGGTTTGTTTTATACAGAGGAAGTGCATTGTTTTCGATGGATAGGTTAGGTTAGGTTAGCAGCGTAAGCAAACGCAAATTTTACTATTACTTTTATATTTTAAGCTATTTTTACGGGCCGAAGTCTAGTTCTAATACAAATTTCAACATTCATTCGTATCTCATGTTTGTATATGAGATTTTTTGATTTTAAATTGTGAATTCATTCAAGATTCCTTGAAAAAAACCTCTGTATATATTTTTATGAATAACACTCGAATTCCATTCGTTAATAAATATTACCTCGAACAATATTTACTAAAAACTTATTTCGATTTGTTTCGTTGAACGTTAAAGTCGTTAGTTCCACGCGAACATTAAATACTTTACGTTATACAAATATTTACACGAAACGTGTGAAAACGTGACCGAACCGTATAGTACGCTTTTAACGAAAAGCAAACCGATACCGATATAATAAATTAGCCTCTACCCGCGATTTCGTCCGCGTGGAATAGTAACTTTGGGCTAACGCTAATACGCAACGAAAGCTCTCAAGAGGAAAAAGAACCCCGATTTTGAAACATTCTTCATTGGTGCTCCGCTCCTATTGGTCTTAGCGTGATGATATATAATAGCCTATAACCTTCCTCGATAAATGATCTATATAACACTGAAAGAATTTCAAATCGGACCAGTAGTTCCTGAGATTACCCCCTAAAACGTCACAAACTCAGAAACTTTACCTCTTTATAATATTATATAGTAGATTAGCATAGACAAATAAATTTATATTTATCACAGTAACACTTTCATCGTACTGTTGATAATAAATCAAACGATCTGAACATCCATTCGTATTTCATGTTTGTATATGAGATTTTTTGATTTTAAACTGTGAATTCATTCAAGATTCCTTGAAAAAACCTCTGTATATATTTTTATGAACAACACTCGAATTCCATTCGTTAATAAATATTACCTCGAACAATATTTACTAAAAACTTATTTCGATTTGTTTCGTTGAACGTTAAAGTCGTTAGTTCCACGCGAACATTAAATACTTTACGTTATACAAATATTTACACGAAACGTGTGAAAACGTGACCGAACCGTATAGTACGCTTTTAACGAAAAGCAAACCGATACCGATATAATAAATTAGCCTCTACCCGCGATTTCGTCCGCGTGGAATAGTAACTTTGGGCTAACGCTAATACGCAACGAAAGCTCTCAAGAGGAAAAAGAACCCCGATTTTGAAACATTCTTCATTGGTGCTCCGCTCCTATTGGTCTTAGCGTGATGATATATAATAGCCTATAACCTTCCTCGATAAATGATCTATATAACACTGAAAGAATTTCAAATCGGACCAGTAGTTCCTGAGATTACCCCCTAAAACGTCACAAACTCAGAAACTTTACCTCTTTATAATATTATATAGTAGATTAGCATAGACAAATAAATTTATATTTATCACAGTAACACTTTCATCGTACTGTTGATAATAAATCAAACGATCTGACATACATAACCGTACGTAGCGATGTCAATAAACTTAAGGTCATTATCATCGTGTCATCACAGAAAATATCATGGTGTAACGTGAAGAAAAAAATCAATTAGTCATCGGGAAAACTAATACGCGGGAAAAAAATGCGCGTGGGCAATGTAAGTTAGTCATGTAATTTCGTCACCACATCATGCCCTATATTTGTTTGTCTCAGTCTAGTATCGAATAATTACATAGTCTAGCGTTAATGCAATTTCTATATATAAAAAGGTAGCCACAAAACAGTTCAGTATATTTTTCTCCTTTTTTTTGTTTAGTACTGTTACAAATTAAAAAAGGAAAAAATTGTTTTCCATACCCACAACAAATCGAATTATTTACGTCTACTAATTTACAATATTTGTACACCTTTTGTCGAAGCGATAATATTGAATATTAAAATTTATGCAATGAATTATGGTAGACTTTTGACTAATGAAACGCAACTTCTTAAAAAAAATCATCGACACCATTATACTCTTATATGTCAACCTTTATGTTCCATTGGTAAATAGTATCATTATTTGTCTATATTTGTTTTTAAAAATACGTTTAATGAATTAAAAACACACACTTTTTTGATATTTACTTACATTTTCAAACTTGTCAGGTTATTATGACAGTTCACAATAAGTAATGGTTGTTTTCGAACTGTAGTGAAGAGTAACGAAGTTCAGTTCTCAATTAAAAAAAAACTCTGCCCGTATGATATATCATATATAGTCTATAATAATATTAAAATAAGATCGGCTTACAATTTAATTTCGTTTATCAGCCTTCGAAGTGCGAAGCTCGGACGCTTCTAAGAATAGTTTTTCTATACTTGAACCGACAGAAATAGATTGCATTTTATCAAACTATAACAAATAGTTGCGGATTCGTTTATGCAAAATTTAGGACGCGTTTGGTTTCTTTTACGATATAAAATTGAACGCTTGTTTATAGATTAGTGCTAATATTAAATAACTTTTCAACGCATTATCTGCTCCTTGTATGACGTAGTTTAGACAATCTGATAGTGAAAAATTATAATACTCTCCCATATAACAAGGATAGTTTATTTAATTGCAGGGTTAGTATTAAAGTGCCTTTGTTTAAATCAATACTTCCATACTAATATTATAAAGCTTTATAGGGTTTATTTGTTTGTTTATTTGATTGAACGCGCTACTCTCAGGTACTACTAGTCCGATTTCAGTAATACTTTCAGTGTTACATAGCTCATTTATCAAGGAAAACTCATATCAAGGAAAACTATATGTATATATCATCACGCTAAGACCAATAGGAGCGGAGCATCAATGAGCAATGTTTTAAAATCGATTTTTCCTTTTGAGAACTTCCGCTGCGTGTAAGCGTAAGTCCAACGTATCTATTCCAAGCAAAGTCGCCGGCAGAGGCTAGTAATTTAATAAAAGTATTATCGATTAGAAAATATCAAACTATATTATTCATACTATATTATATCTTACCTCATGTATTTAGTTAAGTAAGAAAACTTTTGTATAGACAATTCGCCGATTAACAGACATGTCTAACTATCAAATACATTCTAAACAATATTTTATCTTTGTATCGAAACTAGAGGCGTATGGAATTCCATCGTAACATACGTGTATATGCGTGGAGATTGGAAATCGCGTAAAATATAACCGTGTAAATAAATATTGAATCGCGAAATTGCGTATAGACCTTGGTCTATTTACAAACTAGTGCTCTAGAAAAAAGTTTTGTTTATTTAACCCTAACGTTTAAAAATATAGTTTCATTTCTAATGTTTTGGGAGAGCTTTGTAAACAGTCAGCTATATTAAGGAAAACATACAAAATTATGTTTTCTTTGTAAATAGTCGTCAGTTTAAATTCTGTTAAAGTGTAAAAATTTTACTAATTAGGAGCCAGATAATCAAATGTATTCTACTGAAAGATATGAACGAGTGCGAAGTTTCCGAACGTGATGTCGGGGACAAAGCGAAGTGGAGAAGAAAAGTAAGGAAGGCTGACCCCACCACCATGTGGAACTAACAGCCAGGAAGAGACGACATAATCAAATGTATTCTAGAAATTCCTATTTTAAAATAGCTGACATTGCGAATTAGATATTTGCCTAACAAAAGGTAACATAGATCTAAATAGAAATAAAATAGTTGATACAACAATCTCTCGTTAATTTTGACATATTAATGTTACGTACAGCATTTCTCTTAGCACCAAAAGACTTCATTTAGTGTAATTAAACAGTAGTCCGGTGAAGCTTTTAATAGCGCAGTTAGTTCGAAAAAAAAAATAGTGTAATAAAATGGATCGGCCACACTTTGTGAAGGGACAACAGCCATATCCCTAATCAGGCATTGGACTGGAATCCCCAAGGCAGGCGGAAACATGGTCGTCCTATACAAACCTGGCGAAGATCTATGCTTGCAGAGTGTGCGAAAATGGGGCTTGCTTGGAGTGAGGTGAAGCGTCAAGCCATCGACAGATCGAGATGGAGAAGCATTGTGTCTGCCCTCTGCCCCGACAGTTTGGGAACATAGGATCCCAAGAGAGAGAAATGTATGCACAAAATGAGTGTAAACCAAGAGTTCGAAAAGAAAAAGACCTAAATATAAATAAAATAGTTGATACAACAATCTCTCGTTAACTCTGACATATTAATGTTACGTACAGCATCTCTCTTAGTATTAAAAGACTTCATTTAGTGTAATTAAATATATCTACTAAATGAGTGTAAACCAAGAGGAAAACGTAGACATTATTCCTCGACTTCACTTCATCCGAGAAAATGAACGAAATGAATTTTTAAAACGCGACAAAAAACATTGCATCGGAGCCGAACGTACGCAGGTAGCTGTAAATTCAATAAGAAAAACCCAACCACGCTGCGGGTAGCTTTTTGTTCGGATGTTTGCACATGTGAAGCTAACTTAAAAATATAGTTTCATTTCTAATGTTTTGGGAGAGCTTTGTAAACAGTTAGCTATATAAAGAAAAACATACAAAAATATATTGTCTTTGCAAAAAAATAGTCGCGAGTTTAAATTCTGTTAAAGCGTAAACTTTTTACTAATTAGAAGCCAGATAATCAAATGTATTCTCGAAATTCCTATTTTAAAATAGCTGACATTGCGAATTAAATTTTTGCTTAACAAAAGATGACATAGATCTAAATATGAAGCAGTCCAGTGAAGTTGTTAAGACCTTGCTAGGTCAATAGCGTAGTCAGTTCGAAAAGAAAAAGACCTAAATATAAATAAAATAGTTGATACAACAATCTCTCGTTAACTCTGACATATTAATGTTACGTACAGCATCTCTCTTAGTATTAAAAGACTTCATTTAGTGTAATTAAATATATCTACTAAATGAGTGTAAACCAAGAGGAAAACGTAGACATTATTCCTCGACTTCACTTCATCCGAGAAAATGAACGAAATGAATTTTTAAAACGCGACAAAAAACATTGCATCGGAGCCGAACGTACGCAGGTAGCTGTAAATTCAATAAGAAAAACCCAACCACGCTGCGGGTAGCTTTTTGTTCGGATGTTTGCACATGTGAAGCTAACGGTACACGAAACTAGGTACAATGCGCTCCGGTACTGACGACGGAGATCTTTATATTCAGCCAACCGAAAATCGTGACTGGACGCCTAGCCCGTGGGCCGCGTTATACTTCGCTCCATAAATACAGTGTTTTATTCTGCTTGCTACCTTTCAAACACACTAAAGCGTAAACTTTTTACTAATTAGAAGCCAGATAATCAAATGTATTCTCGAAATTCCTATTTTAAAATAGCTGACATTGCGAATTAAATTTTTGCTTAACAAAAGATGACATAGATCTAAATATGAAGCAGTCCAGTGAAGTTGTTAAGACCTTGCTAGGTCAATAGCGTAGTCAGTTCGAAAAGAAAAAGACCTAAATATAAATAAAATAGTTGATACAACAATCTCTCGTTAACTCTGACATATTAATGTTACGTACAGCATCTCTCTTAGTATTAAAAGACTTCATTTAGTGTAATTAAATATATCTACTAAATGAGTGTAAACCAAGAGGAAAACGTAGACATTATTCCTCGACTTCACTTCATCCGAGAAAATGAACGAAATGAATTTTTAAAACGCGACAAAAAACATTGCATCGGAGCCGAACGTACGCAGGTAGCTGTAAATTCAATAAGAAAAACCCAACCACGCTGCGGGTAGCTTTTTGTTCGGATGTTTGCACATGTGAAGCTAACGGTACACGAAACTAGGTACAATGCGCTCCGGTACTGACGACGGAGATCTTTATATTCAGCCAACCGAAAATCGTGACTGGACGCCTAGCCCGTGGGCCGCGTTATACTTCGCTCCATAAATACAGTGTTTTAATCTGCTACCTTTCAAACACACGCATACGAGACATGTCTATCCAAACTTTATGATTACACATCTGCGCTAAAAATAAATAATAATAATCATTCGAAATATTAATCATAGTAATAATGAATTGCAAGGTTTAAATAATAATAATCTTTCATTATTTTGAAACAATATATAGAAACTTAATTTTGAAGAAAATCGTTTTTGTATTGGCACTTTTTAATTACATATAGTAATAGTTGGCAATAAAGTAACATATAATATGTTTCAATAATGTTGAAAATTGAACGAATTTTTTGTACTTTTAGTGTTAAATCTCCATACAGTTTTTCTTAAACGGTGATTCAAACTTTAATACGTAAAAAATCCAATATAATACGTGATTGAAAAGCGTGAAACGTGAAAAAACGTCATAAAAATTGTAATAAGCGTTTAAAAAATATTCAGAAAGACCACAACCGTGACAAACTAGACCAAAAAGATATCTATTTAAACTAGATTTTATACATATACACAAAGAGATTCAGTTCACAGTTGCTAAGGTGTCATGACGTCATCAAAACAAAAGCACCACAACGCCCTTCTGCAAATAAGCGCACTGTAAATGAAAACTGCACTAAAATCTTAAGCGTTTAAAATAACCCGAGACAAATTTAACCACGCCTTTTAGTGTTATTACCTTCAGCTTAGAATAACATTTACGAATAACGCGAATTATGCACGGCCAGAAATATTCGGACGAAATAGGACACTGTGTGTGTAATAAGCGAACGAATAGTGTGGACATAACAATGAATTACTACGCAATCGACATGCCAAAACACGGAATGTAGCATTTTTTCATAAATATTGTTATCAAATGAGAATGAATATTGAAAAATTATAAAACGTAAAACTAAACAGACTCACGAGTTACCACTTAAGGTATGAGAGTAGTTACGGCTGTCGGCAGCAGTTGTAAAATTACCTGAAAAAAAAAACAAGGTTATTATGATAAATGCTCATAAAAAAATTGTCGAGGCAGTCATAAGGACTGCCTACAGAAGTGTAAACATGAAATGAATGTGTTATCATTTGAATTTTATAATATTCATTCTAGTATGAATGACAATATTTAAATTTCAGAGGCGCCGGAGGTCCACCGCCACTCCCCTTCCCTTTCGACTCCCCTAGTGTTGTTAGTGTCCATGGGCGGTGCTGATCACTTAACATCACGTGACTCACATGTTCGTTTGCCTGATATAACACAAAAAAAAGAATATGCCTTTTGAAATTATTAATATTAGTGTGGGTTTCATATCTATTGGCACTCGGAGCAATAATTACATATATACATTTTTATAAAATCTAGTAATCAATCAAACGTATGATGCAAAATATCTATATTATATGTACACAGGCCTCTATACCACGCGTCGATAGTCTGTCGCTAGCCGCGCATGGGCAATTCGATCGGTCATGCGTACGTAGCATGTCATGGCGCGAAATTATAGATTTATCTCCTGACAAAAATACCGCTCTACGCGCCTAAGGAAGTTTTCACTTCAACAACGCGTGGTAGCCTATATATCAAATTTGCATATTTAATTAGAACGTGTTAACTAACTCTCCGTAATAGAACTATTTAAAAGTTGACCCAATTCGTACTGCGTCCCGAATTCGCAATGTCTGTTTTTTTAACATTATATGATGATACGTTACACAACCAGACAACACACGTCAAAACACAGATTTGTCGTGTCACAATCCAGTAGACATTGAAATATTCTGCTCCTTCGTGTTGTTACAGTTTATTCAGAAACAAGAACAACTTTCTAGAATTCGACCTAAAGAATGACAGCGACTTTAACAGATGACTTAAGTGGAAGATAATTTCGCTCTTTGAAAAATTATTCGACATTTATACATCTCCCACTTAACGAGTTTTTGATATAAATCATTATTAATGTTTTGAGATTACTCAACAGCCATTATCCATTAGGTAGTTTGTAAATATTTGGATACTTAACGTCTATAACTAGATGTAAATAACAGGTCCATATATTTCCCAACGTTCTGCTAATATACACCATGTTCTAATGAAGTCCAATAATAAAACGTCTATTTCTGCGTGACCCATTATCTCACCAACGGCTGGCTCCGTAATAACGTGGAATCTCGAGAAATACCCATAAAAATATTGCACAACACGAAAGACCAAATTAAACGCAACGTAACAAATGCGGAGATTTTCTTCTTTTTTACTTAAGATCGTTGTGCAACGTTCATCTCATGTAAACAGTTGGATGCAAAAGCTTTCAACTTCAAAAGATACGCAAATAGACGACTCATTCGAATATGTTAACATTTATTTATTTAAACTTCCTGGGTGACAGAATTACATTTAACATATAGAGCAAATGGTATTTACATAATAGAAGTTCCAGAATGTAATAACTTCGAAGCACGGTTATAAGAAACTAGCTAACCCGGCAACGGGTTGCTGTAGCTCATTAAATATATCATTAGATATTTATTGATAATAATTCATAATTATTGTTGATAATATGATCAATAAACGTCACTTAACGATTTAAATTATTCTTTTAATATAAAAAAAACTTTTTGTGACTTAAATATAACATATGCTGTTGCTGACTTCTTTATACGCATTATTATCAAGTTGTAACTTTTCTCTAGAACTCAATCATATATCTCTCATCCTTAAGGGAGTGTTCGTAAGAAACGTTTTTTCTCCCGACTTTGCAAATCCGACTACCACAAAAAAGTCTTTTTATTTTTCGTGTTAATATTTCTATTTATATTAATATTGCTATTAATATTGCTAAAAGAATTTTGTAAATTGGTTGAATAGATCCAGATATTGCCCCCTACAACGTCACAAGCTCACAAACTTTACATCTTTCTATATTGTATAGACAATAATAATTATAAATAAAATTACAACATGAATTAATAACATGCAAAACAAAAAGAAAGTAAAACAACACAGAGACTAACAGTATATTTTTCTCGTTTCAGGTGTCAAGGGACGATTATGAAATTGAATACTTGAGTACGAGAGGTTCGCCCTTGAAAGACACTTCAAATATACAGGAGGACCATACCTACTACATCAGCCGCCATAACCCGAACAAGACTTTCCGACGTGAATCAGTCATCGCGTCATGGAAAAGCCTGAAGAAGGAGAGGGAAATGGCGTTGGGTAAACGCATTATCTATGTTGACGCCGATAATTATCAAGATTATTACGGCAGGAATCAAGTAAAACGCTGCAAGAGCGATCGGACCGCAAACATTCCAAGGATACCGAAGAAAGTAAAAAGGACGTACTCTGTCCTCTACAGATACGATCCGAATGAAGAGAAAGTGGTCAAGGAGTACAAATACCAATTGCCACGAGACTCGGAGTCATCGTTCCAATCGCCTATGCAGAAGTCTTATTCAGAACCGTTTTTGAGACAAGAGAACGCTCCCAAGAAGAAGGCGAAGAGGTCTTTTACAACTCTATTGAATATAAAGACCAAATTTTTAAACATTTTCACGTCTAAGAGTTAAACGATTTTTTTAAATATTGGAAGGATTAGTTGCTCAATTTATTGCATTTTTATTATTGACTACAATTGTTGATCGAATCAAAATTGTCTTTGTCAATATGTAATCTAAACAAAAATTTGAAGAGGCTCACTTTATAAGGCGCATTAATTTTGTTCTATAAAGTATGCAAGCCTTATTTTAGTATGCAAGTATTACTTTTAAATTATACTCATAGAAGATTTTCTCAAACAAATACACGTTAAAGTATTTGTAATCTTTCATAATCGTACCAAAAATGTATTTTTAAAATTAGGTAATTAATATCTTGTGATATTTAAAGTGTGTTGTGATAGATTTTATATTATAATTGTAATTTATATGTTATCTTTAATAGGCAAGTCTCGGGACCTGTATGCATAAAGTATACAGTGACACGACAACAGCCAATTTTATAAAGCAGAAGCTTTAACTATTTATGTTTTTATCAAAAAATATTGCACTTAGAATGTGCATATTATAATATTATAAGCCAAACTCGGTAAACAAATTTGTTTTGAAGTGTAAAAGCTGTTTTTTATTTACAAGTAATTGTTTATATTAACTGGGTTGTTAATATGAATGTAAATATTTTCTCAAAACAGCAAAATTACCATTTTTTTATATTTCTATGGAATATAAAAAGTAATTGTAACGCTTTCTTTTTATATAATAGTATACATCTGTGCATAAAAATTGTATGTATGTACATTATAATTAATACGTATTCTCAAGCCAAAATATATATGAATTTAGATTATTTTTCTACATATAATTGTTCATGTTAACTGGATTGTTAATATAAATGTAATTATTTTAGTAAACCAGCAAGATTAGATTTTTTTTATATTTCAAGCAAATATAAAAATAACTCTATTACTTTCTTTGTATAAAAGAATTTACATATATGCATAAGATAGTATATATAAACAATTAAGTCATATCTTGAGGCCAAAATATAAATGAAATGATTATTATTTCGTTTCCATGTAATTATTTATATTAACTGAGTTTTTAATATAAATGCAATTATTATCTCAAAACTATAAGCAAATACGTTTATTTCGTGACGGGTGTTTTGCCTCTGTCAAATAGAAAACATGGTTATTTATATATTTGTAACAAATATAAATGAAATAGTGAAATATGAAAATCATATTAGCGTATATATATTTCCTCACAGATGTAACATAAATAACATTTATATTGAATGAAAATGAGTATTGTAATACAAGTAATTCTTTATATTTGATGATATAAATGATATTGCATAAACTGTTTTCAATTTCTTTTCTATTTTTATACAAAAGTGTGAGATTTTTGCCTTTATATTTAATAATAACAGAGTATTATATTTTATAATTACATAACTATTTAATTACAATAATCAGCGTGTTATATTACATGAAATAAAGCTCAAATAATTATGTATGTATTACTAAAAATCATTAAATCTGTTTTACCCAATATTGCTTACAATTAAATCATAGAACACCCGTCACAAAACAATAATTTGAAAAAATAGAACTCTTATTTTAGAAATGTTTAGTTCTAAATGATATATCAAATATTATTATATTAAACTATAAGGGAATCACAATAGTATAGAAATAAGTATTATAATTTATGAATTCATTCCTTTGAAGTAAGATAATTGTATTGTGGTTAAAAATTCGATTATATTGTAAAGTTAGTTTGATAGAAACAACCAAAGATGAGGGAATATTATTTTATTACAGAAGTATAACCGTATGTTATTTAAATAGAATGTGAAATCTAATTTATATAATATAGAAAGTTATAAGTATATGTTAGTACGGTGGTCGAAATGTCAGTGTTTCCGGCGCCGTTGCTAATTTATATATGCTTACAATAGTTAATTACCATACTGAATGTTATTAATGTAAATTAGCACATATTTATTGAGTTTTTTTTAATGACTACTAGACTATTACAGTAGAACTAATCTTCATCTTCTTAGCCACTTAGATGAATAAAATTATTTAAACATGGGTAGCTTTAATTAATTTATTTAGTATTTAGTTTTGAACATATCAAATTAATGTTTAATTGGAAATGTATCACGTAAATTATAATATTATAATAGTATGTAAGAGATTTTTTATAAATAAATTTCTTATTTTAGGAACAAGTTTTTTTTTTTAACACACAAATGAATAATATTGTTTTAATTTTAAAAGGTAACTTGAGATTTAAGGACGAAGAAAATTCTATCTAATATTATAAACATTCGAATACGTTAATTTGTTATGCTTTTACGATAACTACTCAACTGATCACTGATAAACATTCGAATACGTTAATTTGTTATGCTTTTACGCTAACTACTCAACTGATCACTGAAATTATGCATACACATCGTCAAGGGTACATTTCATCCAGAATAAATGTACTATCCCTAAGAATAAACAAATCTACCTAAAAGGTAGCAAAGTCGGAAGCAAAAACCATTATGAGGTGTAAGGCGTGTCAAATAACATCATAAGACTTGAGACATCCAAGCCAACCTCACCTGCACGTGGTACACCCTGCTGAATAACGAACGAGGCAATGGCGAAAGCGGGGTGGTAGGGTTTTACAGCCTGACTGGGTCGCAACCACCATCTATATGGCGAAAAACCCGTCGTAGTGATTCGCTTCTGCGGGTCGCGTTTCGGGATCAGCCTGTGCATATCCAGCTTTTCGCAGGCCGGCATGACAGCGGCGACCGGCGATGGATAGTGTGTCACTCGGTGGCCGCCATTGTTTTTAGATTGTACTATGCTTACCATCAGGCATAGTACAGTCATTTTGCCGTGCTACAATAAAAAAAATATTTAATTGATAATTCCATTTCTAACAGTATGAAATCAATAATAGTTATGCTATTTTTGCCAATTGATGATGGTTCTACTTAAACCTGATATCTATATATCATTTCTATGTCACTTAGAAAATACCAACATAACAACAATATATTTAGAACCGTATAAAGAAAGACCAACGTTTTTCCTTAAACACCGTAACGAAGTCAAGATTGCTACGGCTGTATAAAACCTCGAACCAACGATTAATTTAATTAAAAACTATTGGCAATTGACCCTGAAACGTAATAAATTAATCACTAAAGGTCTCTAGACACAATCAACTTTGTCACATTTTAAAATATGCAGTTGCAACGGAATGATCAATCTACAAAAATGTTATATGTCTAGATCTTTATAGATGACTTTTGTAATAATGCTACTGGAATATCGATAAGAATATTCATCTGACGTTA